>ML833345.1:57995-71490 GCA_009831015.1 Picea engelmannii
TCTGACTGAGAAGAGATTTGTTAGGGCATCGTACATCTTCTTTGATGAGTCAAGATGGGAGATGTAGGGTATCAAGTGGTCTTTTATAAAATCCACTATGATACTCATGGCATTGATGTCAACATCTTTGAACTTCTCCATAGCTGCAATGTTCTGTGGTTCCTTCTCTTTTCCTTCTTCAAACTTTGGCTTCATGATCTTTCCTTTCATGATATCCAACACTTTATTCTTGGCAAGGATGAGGTCAATCCTTGTCTTCCATGCTCTGAAGTTAGAGGCTCCATCTAACTTGTTCTCAGACTTCATAGAGTTAGTCATGGCTGCTTGACTTGGTCAAACCCTAGATTTTACCAGAAATTCAAACTTCATGTCTTGGCTTGTTGAGAGTATCAGGAGATGCGCTAGGCTAGGGCGCACTGATCTGTCCAGAGATTAGGTTAGTCTCTTCACTTAAGGTGCCTCAACAAGAGGTTTAGGGTTTCTGCAACTGCTCCTGCTAGTAACCCTAGCGATAGTGTCTTGGGAGCTGCTTCTGCTAGTAACCCTAGCGGCAGTCCCTTAGCGAGCTCAATATCCTAGCGACTATGTTTCCTTCGAGCGTTTAGACTGAATGAAGGAGGTGTGGGCCCATAACCTGTTAGAATATAGAAGAATGTGTGCTCGTTTTACCATTGATGATACCCTCATTACTCAACCATAGGCCGAAGCCACCCTCTGAGCACCTTAACCTTGACTGAGAATTACTCCAGAAGCAAACCCTAGGCTAGATTGCCGAACAAGGTGTAACGCATCTTCCTCCAAGGATAGCGCACCAACAATAGCTGATGAGATAGTCCAAACCCTAGCCAAGAGATAGTCCAAGCCAATACTGAAACTGCTAGCTGCAACAACTGCACCTGCAGCTCTCCTCCACACGTGCGCACCAAACTGGGAACTGCAATGCGCACCAGTTGTTGCTCTGCAATTCTGAGATGTGTCAAAATGAGAACTGGTGCCCTGTATTTATACTGGTTCTGCCAGATTTGCTGGGGCCGACTTCTCCTTCTGGATATGTGTCTGCTCAGTATATTATTATTATTTCTGGCCAACTTCTTCTCTTGGAGGCTAATAACCTAATACATATTATCTTCTTGAGCCGACAAGTCTTCTAGGGTTATTAGCCAACTCATTAGGGTTTCTCTTGCTTCCCGGAGTCTTCTATTTTTGTCAGGGTGACACGTGGAGGTAAATACCTCCTGCAGCTACCATAATATCAACAGATCTGTGCCTGCAAGTAAACATCAAACTGTCAAGTGCAGGATGGCCTACTCATCCTTGTTCTCATATGATCATATCAAAACCCACTAAACTAGAAAATAAAATTTTGACATTTTTTTCAAAATATTTCTAAACTAAGCATGAAATCAATGTGCAAGTAGAATAAAATGAAAATGAAATGCATCTAACTACTATGAGCAATCAAGATGCAAATGCAGGG
This sequence comes from Picea engelmannii, assembly GCA_009831015.1. Classification (NCBI taxonomy): domain Eukaryota; kingdom Viridiplantae; phylum Streptophyta; class Pinopsida; order Pinales; family Pinaceae; genus Picea; species Picea engelmannii. Next base: position 59,473 of record ML833345.1, read on the forward strand.
AATCAAAATGACTTACCTACTTTCTTGGGGCACAGGCCCTAAAGAAGTCATGTGACCTGGATGTGAGGGTGGAGAAGAGACCTATCTATGGGCAATGGCATGTTTCTCTCTTCTAATGCTGTCAGATAGTACTTTTCTTTGTCAGACTTCTTTCTGATGATGTAAGGGCCAAGCCATGAGTTATTGTCTTTCTGTTCATATCTGGGCTTGCCCTTTCTTTTGTCCCACATGAGCACAAGAGTTCCTTCATTGAAATCAGAGCAAGGTGTATTCTCATCGTATGGCGGCTCTCTGTGGACGGTATCTTTAATGATTTCTTTACTTTTCTCATCTTCCCTTTGTATAACATGAATAGATTCTAGTTCCTTACTATGGTACTGTGCAACCTTCTTTTTATTTGTCCATGGTAGAAACATTTCCATTGCATCTTCTTGCATGAAGGGTAACTCAGATGGATCACACTCAAGAATCTGTGGAGGTATATCATGGTAGTGTTCACTGACATAGTTGGCCCCTCTTAGATTCATCACATGTGTATCTTTCTTCTCCCTGTTATGTGGGATTTCAACGTGCCATCGCCCATTGGAATATATGCATGTGTAAGGTTCATACTAAGGAAACCTCCAAGGGATGAGGACCAGGTCCTTGACAAGAGCATCCCCGAGGCATCAGGGACATCGATCACCAATATATACTTGAGGACGCTGATATGTGGAAAATCTAACAAAAATACCTCAACGTCTTCACATACGCGCAAGACATTAACTCTTCTGGAATAGTGTTTTAAAAATCGGTGAACCGGAACCGAAACCAACTGGTTTGACCGGTTTGATGGTCGGCCGGTTTATGACCAAACTAGCTGGTTTATGACCAAACCGGCCGGTTTGGTCATAAACCGGTTGGTTTGTCCCTAAAATGTAAAACCTCCTAAAACCTAAAACCTAAGTAACAAAGAAGTACTTGGCTCATGTTTTGTCATGCAAGTTGGAGTTGTAAGGTGTTTTGGTGTGCAACTGAGGGTTATTTTGCCTTACTAATGCTATTTAAATAGGTCCCATCCCCTCCATTTCACCCACCCTAGTAATTAATGGTAATGTTAAATTTAAGTAAAAGGATGAAAATGAAAGATAAAGGAGAAGATGAAAATGAAAGATAAAGGAGAATGTCACTTTTACTTAAATTTTTAACATTACCATTAATTGTTTCAGGATGTTTGAGAGTGGTTCCAACCTCATTGGACTTCATATGGAGAAAGTAGAATTTTAGGTCCCATTCAAAATTCAATAGACTTAACAATTTTCAGGATTTCAGGATTGGCAAGATTGCAATGTTTCCACTGGATTCTATCATGTATGAGGGTATGGAACTGACATTTAATCAAGAGAACTAAGCCCTTTATGTACCTCGATGTTGGTGGCATTGATTGTTGAACTCTTTTGTCACGACCCCAGTAAACATGTACCCTTCACTCAAGTATAAACTCTTCTATTGAACTCTTCTCTTTGTTGCCATGTCAGGTGACTTAGTAGTGTATGTGCACACCAACCTCCGTCTTATATACAAGCAGAGAGGAGAGTGGTTGAAGGGAAAGACAAAGATGTGGGATGTGTTTTCTGATGATATGGGTTTGAACAATAGTGTTGAGTTGGCATTAGCCAACTTGGATCTTAATGAACTAGTGCTAGAGCCGATCACTTTTGATGATGGTGATCCTTCTGAGGGGTCATCCTCCAGAGTCCACATCAACAAATGCACAGATTGCATTGGATATAGGGGAGGAGGAGGAGGAGGATGGAGGAGAGAGCAGTGGTAGTGATGCCAATCTTGGTGATTATGACATGGAGGACTACTGACAGTCACGACTCATGAGCTATGAGATTCTTCCATCTACGGTTCTAGTATCTACCCTATGGCTATTTTGTATTTGTCATTGGCATTCCCACCTATAGTATCAGTGACTCAACTTAGTATGTTATTTGATGTTGTAGAGTCCATTTAGAGCCTCCTTGATTATGTACTTATGTTCCGATCTCTAGATATGTATTGCACTTGGTGTCGTTTTGATATATTCATGAGCATACTTTGGATATGTTGTCTCTAATTGTCTCCAATGCTTTGGAAACATGATTTAAAATCTTAAAAATATATTTTTTTCGTTAAAATTTAAATATTTTATGTATTTTTTAAAAAACCGGTTCGACCGATCCCGGTTCCGGTTCAGGTTGGACCCTTGACCGGTTTTGATTTTTAAAACTATGTTCTGGAATCAATACCACATACATTTCCATAAAGTCGGGTTGTCTTTAAACCAAGCTGTTTCATTACTTTCAAAGATATGACATTTACTAAGGCCCCTGAATCAAGCATGCAGTTGTTCAAGTGGAGGCCTTTCGTGCCTAATGAGATATAGAAGGGAGTGTTTTTGTCCTTTGGCCGATCGAGATACATAGTGTTCAGTACGATGGGAGGATCCTCTTTCTCAACTGGCACCTGTAATATCCTCAAAACTTCCTTTTTCATAGAAGGGATCTTACACGTCTCTGTTACTGGGACCGTCATATTCAGTTTTCCAAACATATTTGCAACATCTATATTCAATTGAATCTCATCTGCAAAAGTTGTCTTAGGAAGCAACTCACATACCGATGGTGGTGGTGGAGCCACCTTTTCTGCTGGTGGAACTGGAGTGTCAGGTTGTGATGGAGGGGCTGAAGCATTTTTTCGTTTATAGATTAAAATTTCCCTTGTCTTTAGTTCCTTCTTCTGATCATCTGTCAACTTACTTAAGGCCCGAAGTCTCCCCTCTCTTTTTCCTATTCTTCTGGCTTCATTGACCAGATCTTGAGCAGTCTGTTCATCGTTGAGATTGCAAATCGTGAAGTTTATATCGTCAGGGTAATCTTCGTTTTGTCGGGGGCACTCATCTTTCCTGTGGGGCTCTAGGCATGGGAGACACCAATCTTCTAAATCAACCGTCCCAACATATTTCAAAGTATCCGAGGTCTTTGCCTCTTGTTGAGGTCTTGGCTTCCAACCGATGTCATCTCTCTGCTGTCTAGCAAACTGAGGTCTGGGAGCAGATTGATTTCTTTCCACTGTAGTCATACGGTTCATAAGCTGATTTTTTACTGATCAAACTGAGTATTCATTTGGTCTATCTTCCGAGTCAGTAGAGTAATTGGATCAGGAGCACTGTTGTTGGAAACCTTAATCCTTGATTCTATCTTGTTGCGGGGATACTGAAAAGGCTCTATTTTTTAATCAAGGAGATTCTCTTCAATGTCGATACTGAATTCTTTAGCCTCTGCCAATGATGTGGGCTTTTTATCTTTAAGAATGTATCAGAACTGCCCTTCAAAGGCATTCATGTAAAGGAGACAAACTGATGATGTTGTAGGACGGTAGTCTGTTGGAATTTGATTGTACAACTTGTCAAATATTGAAATGAATTCCCTTGCCCTTTCATTCTCCTTTTTCTTTATTTAATTGAATTGAGTTACAAGTGTCCCATCATCTTCTTTTCTTGACCATCTGCTTTTAAATAAGGTGAAAAAGGCATCATAGGTCGTGATTTGATTATCAAGGAGTCCCTTGAACCAATCAAGAGCCTCCTCAGTCAATGATGAGGTAAATAGTCTCATGGCCACATCTTCATGATCAATACCTGCATTATCCATATCTCGGCCATGACATAAATGTGGTCTTTGGCAGTTATCACATTGTTTCCTGGGAACTTTGGCAACCACTTGTTGACATTTGTCGACATCTTGTTATGGTAACCTTGGATATTGGCCATGTTAAGGGGTTTGTAGAGGTCTCTTTCCCAAGGGCGAGCCATTGGAGCAAGGGGAAGGGATTTATGGAAAAGGGTTTTAGCACCGGAGACTTGAGAGGAGACTTTCTTTGGTAAACCTTAGAAGGATTGGATTTCTCAGGGGGAAAAGGTTTGGGGAAAGGAGGGTTCTGGGAAGGTGGAGTCACCAGATGAGCTCATCAAGGAGGGTGGAAAGGGAATGTCCCTTGGGTGGAGTCGTCAGGTAAGCTTAGGGAAAGGCTTTGGGATAGATTACCAAAGTGTCGTTAGGGTACGAAGAGGATTCAAAATCCTCCACGACAATGGCGCCAAAATGTTATGGCACAAGTTGTAGGTTGGGCAAAGCCCGACCCAACCAAGGAACAAGTGCTACAACTATGAGAATCCTACACCCAATGTGACCTCAATGTAGGTCCTGCACTTCAAGGGTGACTAGGTCACTCTAGGGAGGCAATCTCGGTGACCCTAGGGGGATTGAGACGGAGATGGAAGGAAGTGGAAATGGAGCCCCTATAGGTCAAGTCTAAATGGAATGGAAGGTAGGGAGAGATGCCTTGTAAGTCATGTAAAGGCTGTCCTACAAGTATAGTGCTTTTTCGGATGATTGTACCTGCTCGAGACACAAGAAAACACACCTTGCAACAATATATGTTAGTTGGATCAACAAGTTAAGCTTGCTGTCCCTAATTTGCAGCAATAGATGACAGTATAAATCAGCAAGAAAAGGATACTATAAGCTGCTCAATAAATGCTAAGGATGAAGTAGAAAATGCAAGAGGAAACTAGCAATTGACTAGCTAAACTCAAGGTGAAAGAACTAGTACTCTTAGCATAAAAGATAAGGCTGTTGTAAACACTTGTCTGCAACAAATTATATCAGCCTTATGGCTGTAATATTAAGTGTATTACAGCAAGAAAATCAGCCAACAGAATCCCCTCAAAATTTGCTAGAAAGTGCGCTAGGACAAGTAGAGTAAGTGTGCAAAATTTGAGCCAAAACCAATGGTTGAATAAAGAGTTATTTGAGCAAGTATGTTAGAGTTTCTGCAGCCCTGATAGCTGAAGATGCAAATTTTTAACAGCAGCAATAAGTAGCCCTTAGATGAGGATGCCCTAGTGGCTGTGAGGTGCCCAAGGCACAAGGAAGACAAAATCCACTTTTGCAAGAAGTAAAAAGACCGAAATTCACGTTTCCCAATGCAATAATTTTATATCTCCAATGTAACAAATCAATGACTAGTGCCTTTAATATTGGGTTAATGGAGTCACAAGGAGCTTAGAGAATCTACCTCCTTGGGGGTGTAAGCCCTTTTTCTTCCCAAGACAAGTTTCTCTAAGCTAGGGTTTAAGCTAAACGATGAATTAAGCCAAAAAGCGTAGGAAAAGTCACTTGGGCTAAAGTCAACGGAGAAATAGAAGAAAAAGGTGTTGAGGGGGAGACTTAATTAATTAATCACTCACTTTAGGAGGAAAAGCGCCTAGCTTAAGTGATGTCAACGAAGAATTAGATCGGGAAAGGTATAAAAGGAGGAATTCGACCTAATTCCTCATTATCTTATGATTTGATGTTGAGAACAGTTTCCAGAGGAGGAAGTCGACCTCTTTAATGTTTTGTGGATCTTTGGAGGAAACCACCACCCATATCGGTTTCGGTGTTGGTAGACACACCCTAGCCTATCAGAGATACCATCCAGGTATTTCACCGTGCCAGTTCAGGAGTATTCAAATCCATTGCAGAGATTACATATTGTAGCAAGTGAGGGCGCAAGGGTTAGAGAGGGTTTTTTGTAGCTGCATGAGACCATGGCTTATCTTGTCAATTCCTTCCGACCCAGTCAAGAGGAGAACAGGGTGCTTCTTTTGAGCCACCATTCATTAGATTCTGATGTTGAAATCTTAGATTCCAGTGCACATCAAACAACCAGGAAGTGTGCAACTCTTGAGGAGGGAAGTTTGGGTTCCAGGGGGCTTTCCAGATCAGATCAGAGGAAACCCTTCCGATCCAGTACAGAGGGGGCTAGGGCGCACATTTCGAGACAAATATCAATGGATTCCATCATGGAATCACTAGGGTGCACTCCCAAAGCCTAGGAGGTGCGCAACCCCCCAGGGGATGTCATTTGGGGTTCATCCAGAGCTTCAGGGAGCAGATCTTCAGTCCAACAGTTATCAGGAGGAGCCTAGAGGCCAGGGCACATAATTTGGGACAATTTTTAGGCTGATTGGTTGAGTATAGCCACCGGGGCGAGTTTATCCAATAGTTGTTGTGAGTTTCTGGAGCTGCATGTTGTCGATCTATCCGTGCATGTGCATATCCATCCACACCTCCTGATCATAGGTATTTTGTCTTAGTTGCATTGTATTCTAGGGACGATCCATGAGATCTAGCTGATGTTTATTTCGCTGCTTCCAGCATATCAGTTGTATTTCCTGCTTTTTCCATATAATACATGCTATTGAGATTGTGTGGGTTCCTTATTTTGCATGCATCATATATACTGCTCAAACCTTAATTATATAATACACACATGCAAAAATCACCAAGCATGTTAAATAATAACTGAAACGCATCCAAAAACCCCTAGAGAATCAGATCCGAGAGGTCAAGCACTAGTTCAACGGTAGATATCCAGATCAGTTGGATTTGGGATATTTCAGTGGTATCAGGGCCTTCTTCCTGCCAGCCTGTGAAGAAGTTCTTCTCATGAACCCATGATTCCGGGAACAGGTGCAGAATACCTAGAGGGCCGAGGACATATTTAGGGATGAGTACATTCAGTACCGTAGAGGACATAGTAGAGACATAAGAGATAGGAACAAAAGGGAGTACACTCCCTTCCACACTCAGTTAGATACAAAGCCAGAGTTAGAGGACAGAGATCATATCAGTTCTGACACAGAGGTAGAGATAGAGAGGACTATGGGTGACAGGCGTGAGACACCAGAGGGCAGGGGGAAAGGCCCCGAGACACATTCTGATAGTACGCAGGCCATCTTGAATGACCTAGCTAGAGGACAAAGGGACATGATGAACGCCATTGCACAGATGATCCAACACAGTGTGAGCACCATGGGTGCCAATGCCGCAGGAGGAGCTAGTGGATCAGGAGGTCACCAGGGAGGTGGGGCCAGTGGCTCCAGTGGATTTCAGGGTGGTGCAAGAGGACATCCCTCGCCTATCTGTGCCTATACATCATCTGGGAGGATTCCTCGACCATTATATCCACAATTCTAGGGGTGACAGTCGCTGGGATAGTCGAGGTAGGCAAGAGGACAACCAGGTCAGGGACATCTAGTGCCACAGGACCTATTCAGAGAGTACAAGAGATTATTTGGCACTAGGACCAGAGTTCCATGCAGACATGAGTTTGCTAGACTATTGTTCAATCAAGTATTGGAAGAGACCCCGAGAGGCACAGAGGGGCAATGCACAAACTCAAAACATGGATTTCATCAAGAAAGTGGGAAAGATGAACATTCCTCCTTTCGACGGGTCATCATGATGCTCAGCTCAGGCATGGGTACAAAAGCTTGATACATATTTCAAGCTTAACCCGATGACAGAGTCAGAAGCTATCAACTTTGCCACTTTGCACTTGGATGGGGAGGCCCACGAGTGGTGGTACCATGGGTTGGTGACCTTGGGTCACAGCCACATTACTTCGTACTTGGAGTTCACCGAGAGGTTGATGGAGAGGTTTGACAGGAGAGATCCAGAGCTCCATTTCAGAGATCTTACACAGTTGAGACAAACAGGGTCAATTGAGGCCTTCATCACAGAGTTCCAGTGGAAGGTAGTGGCTGTATCAGATATATCAAAGCAGAGTTTGGTGATGTTGTTCACTGAGGTGTTGGCAGAGCTGTTGAGGGGTTGGGTTAAGGCTTTCAAGCCCCACACCCTACAAGAGGCCATTGTGTGCACGAGAGACATGGGGGACTCAGTGCTGAAACCCAAAACCCTTACCAAACCCTTTGTACCATAGAGAGACATGGATCAGAAAAATCCTCAAAGGGAATGGAAGGGTAAGCCCAAGATGGATGATGACACCAGACGAGAGTTGATGAGGAAGAAGCATTGCTTCTCCTGTAAAGACCCTTGGGTCCCAGGGCATAGATGCATGGGAAATGGACAGATCCACTACATTGAGGTGGAATCAGGTAGTGAGGAGGAGGATGAGGAGATCAGGGCATAGGAAGACAATGATTCAGAGGATGGGACTACACATGAGCCAGAGCGACAGCTGAAGAAACCTTAGATACAAACAGAGACACATCCCAAGGAGGAGACAAAACCTCGTAGATAGGTGAAAGGGGGAACCATAGCAACCCTTTCTGTAGTACCCAGGTACAACACTCTCATGCTCAAGGGCCTTGCACAGGGACAATGCATGACAACTCTAGTTGATGGTGGGGCCACCTACAATTTCATAGATGCATCCTTAGTATCCAGGAGGGGTTTACGCATTGAGGAGTTTGAGGGATTCCACGTGGCAGTGGTAGATGGATACACGATGACATGTTTGGACATGGTCCCAGACCTAGAGGTCAAACTAGGCAACTACACCCTGAAAGATACCTTTTATGTAGTTGACCTATCAGATACAAATGCAGTATTGGGGGTACAATGGTTTATATTCATTGGGGGGAGATTGGGTTCAACTATCAGACGTTGACCATGAGCGTCAAAGACGCCAGTGGATCGAGAGTGGTACTGAGAGGTATATCTACAGGAGCACCCAGAGCAGTATCGACGAAGAGGATGAAGCAGATCTTCCGTCACAACGTTGTAGCTTATGCAGCAGAGTGTTTGATCACCACCCGAAAGGATTCAAAGGGCAGAGAGCATTACCATCCACAGATCAGGAAGCTTTTGAGTCAGTATGAGCTAGTGTTTGGGCCAATACCACCAGGGAGACCACCAGACAGGGGATTCGAGCATACGATTGAGCTGGAGGAAGGGGCCACACCGGTGATCACCGCACCCTATAGGCACCCCAAGAGATTCAAGGACGAGATTGAGAAAGCAATCAAAGAATTTCTTGTGATGGGGTAAATCAGGCCCAACACGAGTCCTTTTGCTTCTTCAGTCGTTCTGGTACTGAAGAAAGATGGCACATTGAGAATGTGCATTGATTAGAGAGCTCTCAATAAGAAAACAGTCAAGAACAAATACCCCATTCCGCGCATAGATGAGTTGATGGACGAGTTACATGGGGCAATTTTCTTCACCAAGATTGATCTGCAGTCAGGATATCATCAGATCAACATCAGGGAGTAGGACATAGAGAAGACTGCGTTTCGATGTCATTTCAGACATTTCGAGTTCTTGGTCATGTCGTTCGGATTGACCAACGCACCTGCCACTTTCCAGTCTTGCATGAACCACATCTTCAGGGGGTAGTTGAGGAAGTACCTTTTGGTATTCTTTGATGACATATTGATCTACAGCAGGACGTGGGATGAGCACCTGGCACATTTGGAGGAGGTCTTGGGCATTATGCAGGTACAACCATTATATGCCAAGGAATCCAAATGTGAGCTTGGGATGAGAGAACTACTATACTTGGGGCATATCATCAGTGAGCAGGGAGTACAGGTTCATCAGGAGAAGATCAGGGTCATTTTGGATTGGCCAACACCCAAGAACCTCACAAAGCTGAAAGGATTCTAGGGATAACTAGGAGTACCGACAGGTCCTAGACATGGAGTACCGAGAGCAGGATTGACCTGAGCATGGCCTTGGAGGGCCCATCTTTCTTCTTCTTCATCAGACCTGTCCTGTCAGCAGCAACAACATCCATCACCTTCGGCTTGGACTTGCATCGGAGAAGACTCTTGCTCCATGAGGTAATTGGTCCAGGTATCATGGTATGTGTCATGTTTGATCATTATAACTTTCAGATATATGCATCAGGTCCCTTACATTTTTGACAACTAATTGGATCTTACACTAACCCACTTGACCATGGTTGGGGGGATTAACGGGGTGCCCTAGCAAGCTTGTACCCATAGGTTTTGGTTAGCCACCAGGGGGGATTTTGAAGAGCCATCGTCCACTCCAACCATATTATCATTTTACATCTTATCTCCCATTCCCCTAGCCCGAGCATTAGGATGACCTATTTGTGGGGTTACACTTTATCCTGTGGGAAGAAGGGGCTAAAGGTCGAGGAGGTAAAAGCAGCTGGTAAAAGATAAAAGCTGTAGGAAATAAAACCTAGAGATGCCTCGCCCAGGGATCCCCGAGAAGACAATAAAAAGCCTCTCGATAAGAAACAAGAGGGAACCGAAGAAAAATAATAAAACAAGACCTAGCCAAGAGGATGGGGGGTCTCATCATGAGCCGGCCCATTATGTTCATAGGTATCGAGCAGTATGACATTTGTCGTTATCTTGTCACCACGCCCGGGCAGTGACCCTTGGTTGCATGGCCAAGGGAAAGGGGGTCTCATTGCGAGCTAGCCTTATCATTTCTGCGAAAATACTCGCGGGTAACACTGTCAGCTCTGGTCACCACGCCAAGGAAGTGCCCTTTGGTTAGACCTTGAAGTAAAAAGAAAGAAAAAGCAATGAATAAAAGAAAGAATAAAGGCAATAAAGAGCTTGGAAAGAATTGCATCCATGACAGGTACAACTCGCTCCTACAAAGGCACCCATGGATAATATCCACCCCTGGTTTTCACTATGTCTAGGCATCCTTAGACCACACCACCTCGTATTACATGGCTTGGATGATATCTTTTGGGAACTTTCCTTTTCTTATGGATGCTGGCCCAATAGGTTACCTTGTCTTTTTCTTCAGCCTTGCATAGTAGGTCAGTGTAATGTCTTCAAGCTATTAGATGATATGCTAGGGGTCTTATGCATACATTTGATAAAATTAATGATGAAATATGATTGACATTGCTATGATCCCGAGGACTAATGAGCCCATGGGGGGCGAAGTTTTTTATGTGTAGGACTATACCCGACGGACAGGTACCAGGTGGACCGGTACACATGGGGAGATGATTAGTTTGGACCTCCATGGGGCTGAAGAGCCCATCAGATGGTTGCTGGGACCTCATCAGGGGTAGAGACAGGACGGTGACTGATCGAGCATTTGCATGAGAGAAGAAAGACGTTTTCATCCAGGACGCCTTGGCTGAGCCCAGCCGTAGGGGGTTGACCCACTGCAGGTGGAACGCGTCCCTCTGTTGACCAGGACGCCCTCCAGAGATACTTGACAGCATGTGGCAACTTCACAGGGAAGTTTGGCACGGGTGGCAGAGTTTGGAGGCCCAGAGAGGGACAATGTTTGCCTTGTAGTGCTGAGTTTTTCCATAAAAAGGGCCAACGTCTCCCTCAGAGGGGCTAGACGTCCTGCCTACTGCTCATTTAGGCTTTTATTTAGAAGTTAAATGTAAAAACAGTATGATTTTTAGTAGTCAGCCTTGTCGGCTGTTTTAATGACCTATTTTTTAAATTAAGGGTCATTGGATGATATAAATTGAGGATGTTTTCCCTCATTTTGACATAACACAACTCACTCTCTTGTGAGATCTGATTTTTAGCGCCCTATTGGGGTTGCTTGGCTGAAATAGTGAGGCACAACTCTTGAAGGAGGAGTTTTCTTGGCATTTATGGTGTTTCTTTGAAAGGAAGGTGTTACAACTAGGGTTTGCTTGGATATTTCTTCATGAATTGTAAGTGTTTTTCCTGCAAAACTTCTTTTTGAATGGTTGTAGTTTAAATCTCTTGCATTTTACTTATATAATTGCTGAATCAAAACCCTAGGGGACAACCACACAAGTAGGTTGTTGTCTCATGTCCCCTGACAAAGAAACCTTAAACCATTGAATAAGAAAATAGAGCCTAGCCTTAGCTACACTTATTTTCTTCATTCCTCAAGCTAGCCGTACCTGTTTGAAGCCAAGAAGAGTGAGACGTCCTTAGCCTAGGCTTACTACACTAGGGCCGTACCAATCTAGGGTTTGCTGATAGACCTTGTTTTAGCAACGTCTCCCTCATCATAACCTCTTGTCTTGGTTAAAATCTCCTTATTGTGCTAGCCGTTTGCCGGGAAAGAGGAGAGAGCACAAGGCCTTGCCTTTGCAACACCTAGTAACTCTCTCTCTCTTAGGGTTTCTGCTTTCAAGGCCCTGCTTTAGCAACACCTTGAAAACCTACCCTCTAGTCCTCAGAAAAATTTTACCCTTCAACTC
>ML833345.1:94635-106288 GCA_009831015.1 Picea engelmannii
GTTAAAATTTAAATATTTTATGTATTTTTTAAAAAAACCGGTTCATTGAAACCGGTTTGACCGGTTTATTACCGGTTCCGGTTCCGGTTCCGGTTGGACCCTCGACCGGTTCCGGTACCGGTTTCGGTTTTTAAAACATTGATGGGTATAGGCTTGCTAGGACACCCTGTCAATCTCCCCAAACATGGTCAAGTGGGTCAATGTAAGATCCAAGCAGTCGTCAGAGATACAAGGAGTCAGATACATATATCCAAAGGTTATAATGATCAAAAGTGACACATACCATGATACCTGGACCAATTACCTCATGGAGCAAGAGCCTTCTCCGATAGAAGACCAAGCCGATGGTGATGGATGTTGCTGCTACTGACAAGACGAGTCTGATGAAAGAAGAAAAGGATGGGCCCTCCAGGGCCATGCTCAGGTCAATCCTGCTCTCGGTACTCCATGTCTAGGATCTGTGGGCCTCGAAACATGATCTCCTAGTTATCCCTAGAAATTGGGGATAACAGGACCTATCTCCTGGATGAAGCCATCCAACAACTCACATAGTAACTGTGCATCTTTAACATAAGTAGATGCATCGATATATTTGATCAACATTTTCCCCTTGGGACAATTAGTCAAGAAATTGAGAATGGACCTGCCCTTCCCATCTGTCCAACCATCTGACATAACTGTGCATCCAGTGATCTCGCATGATTCCCTAAGATCACTCAATCTCTTTGTGTAATTAGCCTTTTCCCTTTGAAGGAGAGGCCCTCTCAAGTCATAATAGGAAGGGCGGACCAACAATAGCAATGAATTCAAACATGGAATGGTAGAATGGGTTGTCCTTGATAATGTTGAATGGATTGTCACTCCATAGAAAACATCTGGCCACAATATTGTTGGCCTCCTCCTCCTTTGTTTTAACTATCGACCGAATAAATGGTTTCCCGCTAGGCATTGACCTCAACACAAAGAAAGGTGAGGATGTTGAGGGTCGAGCATTGTGGAAGGTGAGCTCGAGGATTGGCTTTCCCCCACCCCTGATAAGCTGGCGTTTTTATTTGCAAGGTCAAGCTTCGTTTCTTCCCTCTGATCTCTCTTCCTAATCATATAAAAAATTGATTGATTTGCAATATGAATAATTTTTGTGGTAGATGCTAGGCAAATCCCCACTTCATTCCCTGAGATTTTGGCAAGGTGGTATTTCAAGCGGCTGATTTCGCCAAACATTTCCATTCCACATAGCTTGCAATTCAGCCTCATTCTATTATGACCATCATAGGTAGACCATATTCCCACATCGTGTCCAATGGCTTTGGCATTTTGAAATTTGTAGAGCACTGATTAAATTTTTAAACCTATGGCACAAAACAAATGGGGAAGTTCAGAATCCAAATCCACAAAAAACTTAAAGAAGGTTGCAATTAAAATATCATAGCTACATAAGTGTTAAATCTCCCATTAAAAAAGGGCAAGAAGATGTATATCTAATGGACATTGCAAATCCTATACTAAATCTTGAAAAACAAAGAAAATAAAGGCATAAATTTTTCTAGGTACCTGAGAATATGGATATGGTAGATTGGAGTAAATCCCCACTCCACAAATGCTCGATTGATGGCAATGAAAAACTATAGATTTCCCCTTGTTTGCTTAATGGAAAATGGTCACAATATCCTCATAGTTCAATTCCCTTAGTAACTTTTGCAAAATGAGGGTAAAAAAATTGAAAAACGTGTTTTAATGCGAGTCAAACCTCAATAGGTTATAAATTCCATCGACTCGCAATAAATATGAAAATTATCACGATAATTTCAAAACCCTAATTTATTGTGATCAATATTGGCAATATTATCGCCACTTTGGATTTTGGCAATATTATCATGATATTGACAATATTATCATGATAAGTGTAACACTAGTTTTAACATGAGGCATCTGAAGACTTGGGATGATAGTTTTCCCTACATCCAACACTGTTATAATTAGGGAGCTCATAGTTCTAGTAGTAAGTCATCATTTGAGATGTGTTTGGATTTTTTCCTTGGACACTCTTTGACATTTTATTTTCCCAAGATATTGAAGACGAGTCGATGGGACTTGGTGGTGTACAAGATGAGGCCATCATATTCATTGAGAAGTTTCAACAAGTGCATTGGCAAGTGGAAGAGTGGTGGTAGAGCTATAAGGAGAGGCATCATCAACACATGGTATCTCATCAATGTGAGGTGGGATATATGTTTTGGTTGCACTTTAGTGTGTAGTTACAAAGCCTGAGGAAGATGCTAAAACCCGTTGGGTATGGTCTATTTGAGATTGTGTAGTAGGTGGGAGAGAGTTTTTCAACTAGAGTTGCCATGATATATTGGCAATTATTCTGTTATCGATGTAGATAATTTGAAGCTTTTTGAGCTTTGCATGCTCAACGAGGGATAGGAAGAGTTACTGGTGATGCTAGAGGTGGAAGACTTGGTGCTAGATATTTATTATTTAGGCTGAGTTGGAACATGACATTGTATTGTAGAGAGGCTTTGTGAGACTTGCAGAGGTAGAGAAGAGTTGTTGAGAATTGGCTTAAAGGGCCAAATTCCTGCAAAAGCAAGTGGTATATGTTAGAGGAGGTGGAGGATAAGTTTTCGCATCTTCTTCAGAATTGATAAGTTCTTATCAAACCAAAAACTCCCAAGAAGGGGAGGTCTTATCTGAAAGTTGAATCGAAGTAAGGATCGAATAGGCAAAGTCCACTAAAGGAGAACTAACTAGGGAAGATCGATTCCGAAGAGAATCGATTAGTTTGATGTTGACCAGACTTTGGTCAACCAGTTTGCATATGTTGTTGAAAAGAGGGAAGGAAGATTAGTCAATCGATTGAACCATTGTCGATTGAATGAATGATGGGAAGCCTTGTCAGCAGAAATGTGCCAAATGGAGATAAGTGTTCGTGAGATGGTTGTCAATGTGGTAGTGTGGATTGGGAGCTTGTCGACTGGACAATTGGTCATGACTACTGGGAAGTCAAACCATTTTGTAACTAAAGTGGCGAGAGTCAAACTATTGTGGGAATTAAATATTGATGCATGTGAAGTGTTTGATAACCGACTCTTGGAGATGGCCTATAAGTGGGTAGACTGTGATGGAGTTGGGTTGTTTAGTTTGAAGATTGGACGATGCACTGATCGCTAGATAGTTAATTCAGGGATTGCAACAGAAGGATTTTCCGGGAAGAGGAAAGTGCCTTGAGAAAAGGAAGTCTTCGATTCTATTTGTCAGAAGTGCCATGCACTGTAAATGTAGCCTTGTGGATGGGAAGTCCTAGAGGAAATATAGATTTCCAATTTTAAGCATTCGCTGGTTGGTAGACTCATTTTTGAAATTGATCCTAGAGTTTCTTCCACGTGAGGCTTTTTCAGTAAATATACTGTTGTACTGTGTGATGGATATTGTGTGTGATTGTCTTATTCCTTTTTTTTGGCTTAGTAAAGGAAAGAAATTTAAAACATAGTATTCACTAATGTCATCAGAACTGGACTAGAACTAGTAGAACCGGCTGCTCGGAGTGGTTTTGGTAGGTTTCCAGTCAGAATCAGCCCAAACCAGAATTGACTGGCTTGTTTGAAGTGGTCCTGAACTGGTCAGAACCCCCTGGTTCAAGATAAAACTGGTCATGGTTTTGTACCATGCATCTCCTTCCCCCAAACAAACCAAAAAATAAAATAAAAATAAAATCCCTACAACTACCCTAAAACCCAATTTTGATCTATTTAATGATTGATGCCCCCTTCTGTTGTGGATGGACTTACCTTGGGTGAATTATAGCTGCTTCCACCACCACAGGATATGGACATTGGTGTTTGACCTTCACAGGCATCGAGTCAAGATGCCAAACAAACCCCTGCAGAGAATGTAGAGGATCTAGATTTGGATGATTATGTAGTTTGATTTGATTTTAGACTATAGTATGATTATTTTTGGACTATGCAGGCCATTTAGAGCCTCAATGTTAATGTGTTTTGGTTCAAACTTAAGACATGTATTGCGATCAATACCATTTTTCTATATTCACCCTTACAATGCTATATACATGAGAAAACTTTGCATATTTGGTGTCTAATGGTTTATATATATATATATATATATATATATATATATATATATATATATATATATATATATATATATATATATATTTGAATATTTCATGTATATTTTGGTCCACTGGTTTTGTGTCTGTTTTTTTTACAATTTCCATTTCTTGGGGTTGACTGGTTTGGTCAGCGGTTCAGTCCTGATAACATTGGTACAGTAGTGTAGTTAACAGAATCTGTAGTGTATACACATTGGGTGATTCTGATATGCCCGCTGTAATACGGATGATGATCACAAAACATGAGCTATGGGAAGTTGCTGTATCCAAAGCATCTTCAAGTAAAAATGGCAAACTCCGTATGGCTAAAAAACATGGGAAGAAGTACCTTTAAATTTATATTTTGGATGAACCCTTGGAGGTGCATCAATATGGTAAGTTGTTTCTTCAATATTTTGCCCACACTATCCATCAGGGACTTTGTCAAACTCATTATAATAGCATCAAGGCAATTTAAATCCCTTCTCAACCCCGAGCCATCCACCTCTACTTAAATGTTCAAGTGCAACCTTTGCCTCATCTAAAAGTTTGAAACCCTGAGTTGTCACATACACATTATCAAGAGCACTTGAAAAATTTCTGAAGACTGAATTTCTGCTGATGACATCATGATTTTCTAACAAGAGAACTTTTGGGCAAATGCTCCATTCGGTGTGGGATGCACCTAACCAGTATGTAACTATTTTGTTGTACTTTTGGTAAGAGATTTTAAAGCCATGATTACCGTATGCTTTGTGAAAGTCCATTAATTAAAATAAATGGCTAGGTTATTGAGTGACTACGGGGGGTTTGTTATAACTCTGGATAAGTGACAGGTTGATGTGAGGAAACCCAAGTGGGTTATGAGAGAGTAAACATTCATTAAGAGGGATTATTTTCTTTATCAAGTTGCATTGATGATTAAACTAACGAAGAGGTGATTAAATAAGCTCATAGCTCAAGATTGTCTTAACGTTGTGAGAATATTATCGCTCTTTTCCACTTGAACAATCTAATATATCTTCATTGTGAGATAAGTATCGGGCAAGATTGCCTTTATGGTTTTACAATTGTGCCATGTTTATTGTTTTTAATTCAAATCTCCATTTGGGTTGGATTCTGTTCTGCACTGCTTCGTCAGACTTAATACTGATAGTTTTATCTTTTTGAGTTGATCCGATAGAATAATAGCATAATCGTGGGCATACTTGGCTTACTATGCTTTCACCATTTGTCCCAGTTCTTGCTTCTACCTTATTGGTAGCAATCTTCAGTCTTTTCTTGAAGTATATTCAAACCTTTATTTTTATTTTGGTTCTTCCTTTACTGATTAGGTTCTGAATTGAAAAATAGGGACAGCAATTATGACATCTTAAATCTGTCTGCCATGTCTGTATTTGAACTTTGAAGAGATCGTTGAAGTTTATTAGTGCCATGTTATTCCTTGAGAAGCTGGAACCTTGATTCTGGCTATGTATTGTGTCACTCTTTATCGCTTATTATACCAGAAAAGGACCAGGAAACTGTATTTGATATGTATATAAGATTGCTCTGAACTATTATACCTTAAAATGCTGGAATCAGCATATAAGATTTCTGGTCACGTTAACTTTAAGCGAATCTTGTTAACTTTTAAGGACATCGTGTCCAATGTAATTAGTTACTATTAAGTTTCAGGTGATTTTGTTCATTGAATCTCTTATCTTTGTTCAGATGTTGATGCAAATGATGCCAGAAATATCATGGACAGTTTATGCAGGTCTCCGTTGATGCAGATGATTGTAGCCCGAATCTCTATTGCAAAGTTGATTGTTTTACGTCTTTATTGTTTTTATTTTAGTTGAAAGTTGTTTTGTCTTGTTCATACAAGGTATAATATAGATACCCATGATTATGCCATACGATTGAAAGCAGCTCAGAGATTTCTCAAAGATGGGGATAAGGTAAGTGTCAAAGTCTGTGCCCATTTGTAGGCTGGAGTTAATTTTTCTCAGATTAACCTTTTTGCATTTGAAATTATGGGAATCTAAATGGAATTTCTTGTACTCCAGGTCAAGGTCATAGTGCAATTAAAGGGTCGTGAGAACATTTTCAGAGATAATGCTATGAGGCTTATTGAGCGATTTCAAAGCGATCTTGGTGAGGTGTGGCTCATTCATTCACATTTTATCTTATGAATATTTATTTGTTTAGGGGTTCTGCGAACTCCAATATATAATCTGTCAAGTGTTTTGCAGATGGCAGTAGTGGAGACCAAGAATATCGCAGACAGGAATATGTTTATGGTGTTTGGACCAAATAAGCGACTTATAGAGAAGAGTCAAGTTGAAACAAATAATACAAATAATTCACAAGAGGAAACAAATAATACAAATAATTCACAAGAGGAGCCAACAGCTGAAGTTCCAGCTGCAATTTAAATATATTGATCTGCTATAATTTTAAATCTAAGTTTATGGTGGTTTCCAATGTAATGTAAAATATATGGGCCTGCATAGTACAGAGTCCCGTCTTTGATATCAGTATTCTCCGCATGTAAATTTTCAGGAAAATGTATAAGTTTTCTACTTTCCTTAAATGTTGAGTTGTGGACGAAGAGTATTTCTGATACAAGAATCAATTTAAATCGTTCTAGTTGTGGTAATTATGTTGTCTTATTATCTGTAAACTGGACTGGAAATGCATTAAATTTTTCTCTTCTATAATTATCTTGTGCACAATCGTCGTTTTACATTATTGCATATTGTGTGGATTTATGTGGATATTTTAATTGCATTTGCAATAAGTGCTTACATACTTAGAATCCACTTTGCACATAAACTAATGCCATAGGTAACTGACATAGATAACGTACAGGCTAGCAAATAAAAAAACAAAACCATTTGAAAATCTTAGAATGAATAATTTTTGTTTTATCTAAAATGCAGTGGAAAGTAATGCTTAGTTTTGAGAAAATCACTTGAACAAGTAATGCTTAGTCTTGAGAAAATCACTTGAATTGTTCAAGAATTTACTTTATATTGAATCCAAAATTTTATTTATAAAGTAACCAATTTGGGGATTACTGGACATTATTTTCATTCACCTGCGTGCATGGAAATGCATAGTCTTACTTTTGTCAATATAAATTTCTCTTGCAATAAATGACAAGATTTATATTCTTAAATATTGAAGAGCTTTGATAAAAAAAACGTAAACTTTGCATCGATACGAACAAAATGAGTTTAATACTCAGAAAGAACACTGTCCAACTAATATTCTCACAAAGAAATGTATTGTACAAGGGTGTCATTGCTGTTATGAGAAACGGCTTTCTCAACGATTCGGCAGTCTGACTAAAACCGGTCCAACTTGGAAGCGGGCTTGTTTGTTGTTGCTTATTTATGAAGTGGTTCACCTCCTCGTTTCCAATGGGAAGGTATGAAAGTCTATGGAGATATAATAGATCTATATAATAAATAAATTGATATACAAATGTTGATATGGTAACAGTAAGATCAAGACATATTTATATAGCTTTATGTTTGTTCATAGTGTTGTTAGTATTTTGTTTATCTCTTTAATTTAATGGTATGCCATGACCTGATAATTTTCTTTGTTTAGATGGTTTGGTTTTGGTTTGAATTAGTGTTACCAACATCGCGAAATTATCGTGATGTAGGCGATAATATTGTCAAAATGGGTTTTGGTGATATTATCGTCGAAAATAGCGTGCTATTTACCTCTGTTGTAATATCGCGCTATTTACCAAAATAGCACGATATTTTCGCGCTATTTTCGAAAATGTCTCAGGCACGCGGATAGGGTCGGAAATAAAGCCCGAATTTGACTTTTTTTTTCCTGTCATTTTGCAAGTGAAGTGTGGGGTTTGGAGAGCAAATGAGAAAGAGGCAAGTTTTCCTTCAACCAAAGATGAGTAGGGCTGAGTCTGAGAGGCCTATCTTGGAATCGATGCTTGATTGGATACATGAAGAGGTAGAGGGGGCAGTGGCAGAGGAGGAGGAGGAGGAGGATGTTAGAGAGCAGAGTCAACCACCATCTTCACGGACTTCGATAGAGGGAGTTGTAGTTGGTAATAGCACCTATAGAGGACACTAGAGTCTAGCTCATGCTTCTTCTACAGGACGTCAGAGTCTAGTGCTAGCCCCAGGGTCTTCTTCCTCTGGAGGAAAATCTATCACCTTTTCCTGTAAAAGGAGCAGAGGGAATCATTAGAATTTATTTGATTTCATTGTAGATGACTCATGATGATGAGATACATTTGTCACTTATTATATTTTTTGATGATATTTTGAGGCTTTAGACTCACGACATGATTCAGTGTTGAGCTGTAGATTGTGATGTATTCGAGTTTACTATACATCTTATACATCTTATATATCAGTTCTCTTTTCATAATTACGTGAAAATGCATTTATTTGATGTTATTTAAAAAATTGAAAAAAATGAATATTTTTGTATTTTTTTTTCATTCTTACGACATTTTCCGATATTTTTCCCGATGTTGCCGATATTTTCGTTTTTGGACCCTCGGTGATATTTTGCTTCTGTCGATGTTGGTAACACTGGTTTGAATCAAGTTTAGAAATGTTCATTTTTTCTTGGTAAAAAATGTGTTTATTGAAATATAGTTAGGTTGTAGTCATCTAGATATTCCTTGTATTGACTATAGGAATTTCCATAACTATTATGTTGAGATTATAAGAGATAGTGGATCTATAGTGATCTCTTTAACAAACCCCTAATCTAGCAAGAAGAAATTGCAGAAATGTAACAACACTTAACATAGATCACAAGAAGATGTTCACATACCATGACTTCATTAAGATAATCTAAACATAACTAAGAGAGACTTGCCACAAGTATAGTGAAATAGTATAGGTGTTCTTAAGAAAAATAATGATTGAATTCACTTGAATGAGATAATTTTACAAATGAGGAAGGTGGTGTATTTATACCACTTTGCTAGGGTTAAGGTGCTAGCCCATAGGAGGAGACTAGGTGAACTTTACCCTAAAACAACATAAAATACAATAAATGGGTTTAACTACTCGAAGGTCATCCCATTAAAGGCCCAAACTACCCACATAGTGGGTTGGGACATGGCCACAAGTGAATATTACACATATTCTCCAACACCTCCCCTTAATCTGAATAGGGAGCCATGTGAGATGATATTATAGTAAATCATGTTTCTCCCTTTAATGATATCTTACATACATAAATATGTGTTTGTAGACAAGTGATGCTAAGCTCTGGAAAAAAATTGGTGATTATATCTGCAAGTTGATTTGTGGAATGAACAAAGATTGGCACAAATTTTCCTAGAGCATGAAGGTGTCAAATATAATGCATCCAAATCTCAATGTGTTTGGACTTCTCACAATTCACTAAGTGATGGATAAGTTCAATAGTACTCTAAATGTTACAAAATAAGATAGAAGGACAATGTTGAGCAAGATTTAGCACACCAAGTAACATTTGCTTCCAGGAAAAATGCTTCTCGACATGAATTGCATTGAGATATTCGACTTTAGTGGAGGGGAGTCCTACCCTCGTTACTTCTAGGAATACCAACAAACTAGTCTAGAACCAAAAGAGAACAAATACCCTGAGGTGGAGCATCGATTATCAAGATCAACTGCCTAGTTGGCATTAGAGAAGGAAAGAAGATCGATTTCGACACTTGTTGAGTAGAGAATGTCCATGTGAGTGGTGCCCCTAAGATAGCACAAAATGCACTCATGGCTCACCAATGACTCTCATGAGGCTCTTGCATGTAACAGGAACACGTGTTGACCACAAAAGAGATATTTGGTCGAGTGTATGTGAGGTAAATAAAATTATTGACAAGAGATCGTTAAATAGATTATCAAACAAGGGTGAAGGGCACTAGCCTTATATCATCATCCCAAAACGCAATAGGAGTACCAAGTGGCTTGCAATCTTCCATACCAAAGTGTTGCAAGAGATCCAAGGCATACGGTCATTGAGAAAGAAAAATCCCAATATAAATCTAAGAAATCTAAATCCCCAAAAAGGAACAAAGAAACCCTAAATTGATCAGCTCAAAGGTGTCCTTGAGCTACTGCTTCATATCATTGATCATGGATGTGGATTGACTAGTTAGAAGGAGATCATCCACATATAACACAACAATAACAGTTTGGCCACTTGATGGCGAATGCAAATATCATGCTCAACCTCACAGTGAGTGAAGCCATGATTGATAAAGAAATAATGGATATTCTCATGCTAAGTGCGAGGTCTATATTTAAGGTTGTATATAGTTTTTTTTAAGCTTACAAACAAAGGGAACATGACCATTCTATACAAACCCTAGTTGTTGATTTAAATAAATCTCTTCTCAAAGATCTCCATATACAAAAACACTTTTGACACTATATGATGAACCTCCCAATCCAATGAAGCAACTATAGATAAAACCATCCAAATGTTGTCCAAACAAGCAAATGGAGCAGAAGTCTCTAAATAGTCAATGCCTTCTGTTTGAGAGTAACTTTTAGCACAAAGACATGCTTTATGTTTCTCTAGTCTTCTATTTGCACCATACTTGGTTTTATACACCCATATGCAACAAACTGGATCTTACCCTTGGGCAAGGGGACTAGATCCGAAGTCCGATTTTTCAGTAGAGTAGCATATTTGATAACGATAACATGCTCACATTAGGGAGATGTTTTGCATATTGAAAGTAGTAGAGTCAATATTAATCGTGGAAACAAGAGCTCATGGAATAACGAGCCTCCATTGGCATCTAAGTTCTCCTTCAAGGGGAAGGTGTGGAATAACGTCCTACAGAGTAAATGTATCCCACTTAGGCATTGGTTGTGACCTAGCTGGTGGGAAAGTAAAAATAGAGTTTTATAGTAAGATTGTGATGATGTAGCTCAACCAATAAGAGATACGAGGGAGCCACCTAAGTAGAAGAGACTTTAGTGCTAGCAGTTTGAGAAAGGTTATCAATACGTGCATCATCATGGATTGTTCGTTGAGTCATGAATTTTTGACTAAGTCACTGTATAGGAGGTGTTGGGAGAAGCACCCAAAAGAGGTGGATCATCAAGGCTTGAAGGAGAAAGATCTATTGAGACAATTGGTGGTGCATCTTTTGTAATGAGCAGGGTAAGATCTTGGCAGACCATGGGAGAGAACCTCCTCAAAGACAACATCCCTAATTTCAATTACCTTATTGGTGGATCGATCATACAAGAAATATGCCTTTGAAGTCCATTGCAACCCACTAAAATATGATGTTGGCTTGTTGGTTGTAACTTCTTGCACTTTTCTTTGGGAATATGGGCTTGTGCATGAGATCCAAAGACTTCAAAATGGACAACATAGGGTTTGTAACCATACCATTTCTCAAAAGGATCCATACGTTGTACATCTTGAGTAGGAATTTGATTGATGATGAGTTGCACATAACATTGCTTTTGCCCAGAACTTAAGCTCCATCTAATTATAATGCAACATACAACGAGCCATTTCCACAATGGTTCTAATGCTTTGAAGTGC
>ML833345.1:106571-119403 GCA_009831015.1 Picea engelmannii
CCATACGTTGTACATCTTGAGTAGGAATTTGATTGATGATGAGTTGCACATAACATTGCTTTTGCCCAGAACTTAAGCTCCATCTAATTATAATGCAACATACAACGAGCCATTTCCACAATGGTTCTAATGCTTTGAAGTGCCACTTCAACTTGTTGAGGGATTGGCTTCTGTGAGATAATGCCATGAGATGTGAGAAATGAATGAAATCCATCACCAAATGTCTATCTCCACAATCAATCTTGACAGATTTGATCTTGTGATTGTTGTGATTTTCCACTAAGGATTTAAATTCCTTGAACTTCTTGAGGGCTTCATCCATGGATTGAATAATATATATTCAAAGAAAGTGAGATATCATCATTGAAGACAAGGAGACATTTAGCCCTGCCAAGAGGAGTAGTCATAGGCTCATAGATATCGCTATGAACCAAGTCAAGAGGGAAAGAGGCTTGCCTTGCTAAAATTTTGGGAAAGGATTCATGATGATGTTCTCCTAGCATACATCCTTCACAGAGACCTTTGGATGGATGAATCAGTGGAAGGTCATTTTCCATCCTTCAATGACTCATATAATGAAAGGTCCCAAACATATTATGAACCAAGTGTTGATACCATAGTTTGTTGGTGTCATCGATATTGGTGATCACTACAAAGAATCCACTTTGTTTTGAAGGGGATGAATATTTCCACAACTTATGATTAGATTTGTTGCAATAATAAAATGTAATCACCTTATAATCATCTCCTATGTCCTTGATAACCCATTGATTTGGCTTGGCAAAACTCCACCTTTTTCTTGGTGTGAGTGATGTTACTAACATTTCAACTTATTCTAAGATCATGAAGAGTCCCTTTGGGTTCATACCATTTTCCATCCATGTATCACATTAGTAATGTTTCCTTGAAAAAATCTGCAATAACTTTTCACTAAAAATAAGGGAAAGGAGGAGTGTGCTACCCTAAAAAGGGGCATAAAACTGCAGGCCTTCCTTTAAATTGCCAAAACAAAAAAAAAAAATCTTCCTAAGGAGGAACTCATTGGTGAGGATAAGAGTAAAACCCCCCTATAAAAATGGTTGATGTCCAAGAAAACGATGACAAAAACACTAATTTTATATTTCCAACTTCCTTGAAATAACACTGAAAACCTTAATTTCATATCTAAAAACAATCTTAAAATAGTGTTGGATAAGGAAGAAAGAGTCACACTTGCTTCGATACTATGTTGAGATCATTAGAGATTGGAGATTTCTGATGATCTCTTTAACAAACCCTAATCCAACAAGAACAAATTGCAAAAATGCAACAACATTTAACATAGATCACAAGAAGATGCTCACATAGCATGACTTCATCAATATCATTTAACTATAACCAAGAGAGAGGCACCACAAGTAGAGAGAAATAATGTAGGTTCCCTTAGGATAAATAATGAAAGAATTCACCTGAATGAGATAATTTTACAAACAAGGGAGGTAGTGTATTTATACCACTCCACTAGGATTAAAACATTGGTCCCAAGGAGGAGACTAGGTTGGCCTTACCCTAAAACATATTAAAATACAACACATGGGTTTAAATACCCAAATGTCATCCCATTAAGGGCCTAAGAACTCACATAGTGTGCTGACACATGGCCAAAAGTGAAGATTGCACAGATATTCTCAACATATCAAGGAATGCATGGATACAATTACTAATCCAACTAGCAAGTGCTAATCCATCTATAGGATTTGAAACAACTTTATCAGGTTAATTTGAACATTTGTTTTTAATCCTTTTGATATTAAGTCAAAAATATTTCCTCTTATTTGTATCACCTCGACCTTTCTTTGCTTTTCAGATGTCATCAATTTCCAATGGTTCCTTGAGTATTACTTGTCCAAAATTTTACCATAAAATCTATTTCTATTGCATTGTTATTAGTTTCTTGTTCAATGCTCTCTTCTTATTGAAGTTTTCTTCCTTCATAATTTTAAATTTCTTGTGAGAGCCCACAACTTGCACTAACAACACAAGGACAAACCAACCATCAAGCACACATTCAATACAAAAAGGATGAATGCATATTAATCAACTCTAGTGGGAACACAATGTGTTATTGGTGTTTTGTTACTAATGTGTACCAAAAATATATACTTAATGGTTGTATTTATTAAGTAGTGGACGAAAGGGAAATGAGTTAAAAATCCATGCACAAATAGATGATACCCTACTTTACTTGATACAAGAGAAAATAAATGAAATAACTTAATAGAAAGCATAAGATAAAATAGAAATTATAAATGACTTCATTGCCAAATGGAAACAATAGGAGTTACAAATTTACACATCTCAAGGAGGGCTCTTGCCTCCTTGTGTGCTCCACTCCAAGCTTTTGTTGGTAGAAAGAATATTCTTTAGTGGTAGAAAGATCTAGGCTAAGGGTGCTTTGTTCTTTCTAGAGGAATTTTGATAGCATAACATTGCAATGGACGAGTGATGAAAAACATGGCCTCAATAGCTTTATTTATAGGAGGAAAATGGACCAATTTTTAGATGTAGCTTCAATGTGAATGATCTCATTGTATTAATGAAGTAGTGGGATAAGGATAACTATCGAAGACTAGATCAAACACTATATTTGGAAATAATAGATTGAAAACATTCACTTTAGGCCACTATGCCATTTTTTCGAAGGTGTACAACATTAATGAGTCGAAAAAAATAATATTTTTTCTGTTTTAGGGACAATGCATGGATATTAAAGGGTTTAGTGTGCATCTGACACATAGAAGATGAGCCAAATTCTGCACATTAGCTTTTTCGTCAAATTTTAACATTTGACTCAACTCGTGTGGAAAAACTGAGGTCATATGATGATGGAAATGGTGGAAGTGAGGGATAAAGTTGCCAAAGTGTTGTACTAAGCTGAAAATGATCATGACAAAGTAGGTGAGAAAAATTAGGCTAATAACACTTACCCCCTAATGTATGAGATCATGAGCACATTGTATGGCCAAAATACATCACAAGTATCTTTCTATTTGTTAAGTACCAAAGACCTAAATACAAAAGCACCACAATAAAACCAAGAACAATATAGAAAAATGTCCACTTTATTATTATCCAACCCTTAGGGTAGGGAAATATCATCCAATAGATCCTATTAACAAAGTTACCAACTTAACGAGAATTCTCCAGAGTTCTTGTTTTTTAAAAGGTCGCATTTTAACTCCTGAATCAAAAAGTTGTGCTACCAATAACACTATTTTTTTGGTAGTGTTTCAAATTCAGACCCATTGCGTTAACCATTGATGTCATTGTGGATAAAGACTTCAAAATTGATCCTCGAATCGAAAAGCTATGTGACCAATAACACCAATTTTTTTTTGGAGTTAAGATTATAAATTAATTGAAACTGTGGCATCCACAACTGGTACCATTGTCGTTAAACAACTCAAAATCGATGCCTAAATCATTGCTTAATTGGAACCGTGGAAAACGTGGCAAATTGACAACCGATACCATTGTGGCAAATGTGGCAAATCTACCCTTGAACCGAAAAGTGGTGCTAACAATAGCACCGCTTTTATTTCTACAGTTAAAAAAAATGGCTTAATTGGCACTGTGGCGTTCAACACTGGTACCATCGCAAAATAAAAATTTTAATATTGGCCCTTAAACTAGAAACCTGAAAAGTTGTTAATTAATTACTTTTTATTTTTATTTAATTTACATTAAAAATGAAAAATAAAACACTTCGTAAACAAGTTAAAAGAAAAAATAACACCATTTTAAAGAAAAAAATTACATAACACAATTAAAAAAAACAAAATATAAAAAACAACGTAAAACTTAAAAAAACAATTGAATAAAAAAAAACCTTAAAAGTCTAAAAAAAAAATTAAAAACATGCTTAAAATCTAAAAAAAATAAATAAATAAGAAAACCCTAGAAACAGACAAAAGAAAGCGTGAAAAAGTGTTTTTTTTTTGAAAGAGGGCAAAAACAATACAAAAATTTCAATTTAAAAAACTAAAATAAAAATTAAACAAGTAAAGAATTAAAAAAATAACAAATAAAACAATAAATGAAAAAAATTTGAAAATTAAAACAATTACAATGCCAAAACAAAATTTTAAAACATATTTAAAAATAAATAAAAACAAATAAATTAACAAATAAATAAATTTAGCAAACACAAATAAAAATACAAATTTCAAAACATATTTTAAAACAAAAAAAATAAAAGCAACCAACCAAATTTAAAAAAAATAAAATTAACAAACACAAATTAAAATGCAAGAGAGAGGAGGGCGTGGGGTGATGTCGGGCATCCCCCCATGCCTGGCTCCAAGACAATCGTATGTTGTTCTCTTGGAGCTGGGGGAGCATGCCCAACATCATCGCCCACACCCTCCTCACTTGGATATGCATCAAATCCAAGTGAGGAGGGCATGGGGACATCACCCCTCATGCATATCCGAGTGAGGAGGGCATGGTTGGGCATTGCCCCCCGACTCTAAGACATCCACACATGGAGCCGAGTATGGGGGGGATGACGGTGATGGCATTGCCCCCACACCCTCCTCTCTCTTACATTTTAATTTGTGTTTGTTAATTTCAATTTTTTTTTTTTAATTTGGTTTTTTGTTTTAATTTATTTATTTTTTAAATATGTTTTGAAATTTGTGTTTTTGTTTATTTATGTTTGCTATTTTTTTTTTCCAAAGAAAAAAGCGTAATTTTTATTCCTTGGGGAGGACAAAATTACATTTTGTAGGTGCTTCTAGAGCACTACACACTATGAAAGTGTGTGCTATAGTTGAAGATAAGCGGGCATTTGAGTGCCTTTTCTTCATGTCTGTATCCAGGAAAAAAACAAAAACTCATCCATATCTGGATGTACTGTTTTCTGATCATAAGAGTCCTTTTTATACAAGAGAATATAACCACTGTTGTGGTTTATGTCTGCTTATTTATCAGAAATAAAACACAGTTTTGAAGCCTTCAATAGTGCCTTTATCTGATGCTAGATAAGTAAGTAAAAAAAACTGAGTTGTTCAGTTTTGTGCAGATCGCTTGGAAGACTGTCCGATTGTTTCTTTGATTTGTGAATTCAGAAAAGTGATAGTTCTTGTTCATCTGTAAATGGCATGTGGTAGAATGCATTTGTGTCTCCCCCCCCTTTTTCATAATGTGCCAATGTCTATGTATGAGTTGTAGTCCTTCCTTTGACAGTGTGTCTACTGTCATGTTTCTGTCCCTATATACATGTGAGATAGCCATAGTATCAAAAGTGTCCAAAAGTCTGTAAATTTCCTCCAGAATAGGAAGTAGCAAAATGCTATGACCATTTTGTTTCTTATTTGTCCAATTTATTACACTCATGGAGTCTCCAAATATTTGTAAATGAAGTAGATCCTTTTCTTTAGCAAATAGAAGTAGAAGTTTTAAGGACATTAATTCTGCAGATTTGTTGGTTCCCCTCCCTAGTCCCATTTTAAGTGGAAGAAATGGTTTTTAGAGACACGTAGGCTAGCTCCTCCTCCACAGACAGTGTTCTGTGAAACACCATCAAAATAATCCCAAGGCTTTGTGGTGTCTATAATCTCTTGATGTCTTGTCCTTAAGGTTTTTGTAAGATTAATCTGTGGAAAATGGGCAATTATTGCTAGACTTTGTGCTACTAAATTTTCTGGGAGAGTGGATTTTTCCTTGAAAATTTATGAGTTTCTTGCTAGCCAAATACCCCAGCTTATCAAAAGGGGGAGTGCTTTGAAGGATTTGTTTCCTGGGGTGTCTATCCACGTTTTCCAGGCGGATTCCATGGAGTCTCTAGCCCATGAATAATTTTGTTTTAGACTTAATGAGGTTTCAGTCCAAACTTTTACTGTGAAGGGACGAGTAAGAAGTAAATGAAGAGTGGTTTCATTTGCATTTTTGTAGAGTGTGCATCTTCTAGGGCCTTCTATTTTACGCTTGTTCAAATTCTCCCAAGTTAGGATTTGATTGTTTAAAGATGGCCACATGAAGATTTTTCTTTTGTGGGCATTTTTTCTTCCAAAGGATTTTCCACCACCATTTGGGATTTTGTTGTATTGGGAGGTTTAATGCTAAATACCCTGCTTTTGGGGTGTAGAGGCCTGTTGGATATTTTTTCCAAACTAGTTCATCCTCTCTATTGGTTAATTTGATGTGGCTTCTTTTGAGTGCATCTATGTAGTTTGTCAAGGATTCTTCTCGAGGCCCAACGAATCCGATGAGATTTGCATTTTTCCATCCTTGATTCCAACAAGTTGTGGTTGGGGGGTTGGCTAAATGAGAGAGATATAATATACCTTGTCTGTGGAGTTGTTCAGTAAGGTCTTTCGGTAGGATGTGGGAGGTATCGCTTCCTGGCCAGGGGTTAGTCCCTATTCAAAAATGATTTCCTTTACCCACCTTCCACGCAAGGCTATCCCCAACCACTGTAAATGAAGAGATCATTGCTTTCCATATGATCGAGCCAGTTGTTGAAGCTTTGTGAGGTATTTTTATCCAATCTTCAATTGTATCTAGGGAGATATATTTTTGAGCTATTACAAGTGTCCACATACTAGTGTCTGAGATGAGTCTCCAACAAGATTTTTCTACAAGGGCCTTTGAGAAGAGAAATACATTTTTGAGCCCCCAACCTCCTAAAGCTTTTGGCAGGGCTATGTTGTCCCATTTTGACCAGGGATGTGTATACTTTTCTCCCGAGCCTGACCAGATGAAACGTGCACAAATCTTCCTAATTTTTTCCAGGATTCCTTTTGGGATCCAAGCTAGCGACATCCAATAAACTGGGATGGATTCTAGTACTGATTTCGTCAGTGTGAGTCTATCTGCTCTTGATAATCATCTGAAGCTCCAACTGTTTAGTCTTTTTTCTATTTTTTTTATCATCCATTTCCAATCTTCTTTTTTGTAGCTATTTGGTTTTAGCTGAAAGCCCAGGTATTTTATTCCTTGTGAGATATCTTTCATAGTGAATGGGAAGAGTCTTCGATAAACTTCCTTTTCTTCTTCATCTAATTCAGAAGTGGATATTGTATATTTTTGCTCATTTATGATCATACCTATGGCTAAGCGGAACATAACGAGGATGTCTGAACGTTTCAGCATCTACAACTTTCCCATTGCAGAAGATGAGGATGTCATCCTCGAATAATAGGTGGGTGATTTTAAGCCTTGATGATATTGAAATTCCTTGGAAATTACCTGCTCTGGATGCTGCATCTTGGGCTTTACTAAGGTCTTCTGCTACAAGGAGGAAGAGGATAAGTGACAAAGGACATCCTTGTCTCAGTCCTCTTTCTGACTAGAAGAAAGGGGAGGCTTCCCCATTGATGAGTACTGTGAAAGAGACTGAGGTAATGAAAGCCATTATCCATTTTATAAAGGGGACTTGAAAGACTAGGTGGGTGAGCAAAAGATGGATGTAAGTCATGTTATCGCACAGTTTGTATTTAGGGTTACAGGCTACAGGATAGTGGACAAACTGGCGTAACAGGAACCTTCCCCACCCAATGTCACTTCGATGGGGAGGTTCTTTCTATTTAGGGAGGTTAGCCCAGGGGAGATGTCCCCGGTAACCTGGGGTTTGAAGAGGCCAAGAATAGAAGGTCAAGAGTTAAGGTTTTCCCTCCTCGCAGGTTAGCACCAGTATCAGATAATCCGGCTAATCAACCAATAAAGAAGTGAAGTCCCTGTTGAAAACACCTGCCTGGAACAAGACCATAACAATGCAATACAATATTTGCAGGCTATAACTCAAAGGGTTAGTACTTCTTAAATATCTGATTTCAATTAATAAGCAATGTAATAGACAAGATGTAGTCAACGTTATGCTAAATAGCCTATGTAAGATCACCAATTCATCAATGTCTACAAAATTGACCAAGCCAACAATATTTCCAATCAATAATTGTTCAATAAATACTTGACGTCATCAATTTAACAACTTATTTAATGGTCAAAGGGTTGCTGCGTCAGGTATGACGTCAACCTAGGTTAGTATCATTAGGGTTAGTTAGGGTTTCAAAAAAAATGAAAGTTTAAAAGATGATTTTGCACACTACAAGCTCAACGTTGGAGAAATTACCAGTGCCTTAGGGTAAATGGAGTCAAAGCAAGGGCAAAAGTCTCGGGAGAAATCAAACTTAGAGACTAGAAGGTAGGGTTCCAAGGTGCTGCAATGGCAGGGCCTTAGAATCAAAACCCTAAGGGAAGGAGGCTCACTCCGGTGTTGCTTAAGCAAGGCCTCGTGCTCCTTCCTCTTTCTCTAAATACACTTGGCAAAACGGCTAGCTTTAAATTACATATTTAAGGTAGAAAGTGTTGCAAGGCAAGGATTTCAAACCCTAGAAGGTGAAAACCCTAGGTGTAGATTCAACTAGGCCTAGGACATCTCCTCTTTTCAATCTATAACTTCAACGCTAGCTCAAAAAAAGGGAGAAAAGTGTAGCAACAACTAGGCTATATCTTCCTTCTTCAATGGCTAAAACTATTTCTCAAACAAGGGGACATATAACAATGACCTACTTGTGTGCTTGCTATCTAGGGTTTCAAGATTCAACAATATAATAGCAAATGCAAGAAATTAAGCCTACAACCATTCACTTAAGAAGTTTTGCATGAAAAATTCACTTACATATCATGAAGAATGCATAATCAAACCCTAGTTGTAAACCTTCCTTGAGAGAAACACCATATATGCCAAGAGAAATCCTCCAAGAAGAGTTGTGCCTCACTTGAAACACCAAAAATACCAAACAAAGGCTAAAAGATAGTCTCTCACAAGAGAGTGAGTTATGTTATGTCCAAATGAGGGAAAAACATCCTCAATATATATCATTCCATGACCTTTAATTTACAAAATAGGTCATTAAAACAGTCGACAAGGCTAACTACAAAAATTACACTGTTTTTATATTAATTGCTAAGTGAAAGACACAAAATGAGAAAAAGGTGGGACATCAAGCTCCTCCGAGGGAGACGTTGGCCCTTTTTGGGCTAGTCCAACATCCAGAAGTCAGGCGTTATCCCTTCTAGGGATCCTCCAAGCTGCCACACGTGCCAGTAACCTCATCAAACTGCCACACGCTCAAGGTAACATCCAGATCTCTTAGGTGACGTCCTGTCCATCGAGAGAAAAATGTTCCATCTGAAGTGGGTCATCCCCCCTAGGCTGGGCTCAGCCAAACTGTCTCGGGTGGAACGTCCTTCTTTTCTTCATGTGCAAAGGCTCATCACGTCACTGTCCTGTCTCTGCCATCCCAACAACCATCTGATGGGATCTTCAGCCCCATGGAGGTCTGAGCTAATCATCTCCCCATGTGTACCGGTCCACTGGTACCTGTCCGTCGGGCATGGTCCTGCACATCAAAAACTTTGCCCTCCATGAATTCATTAGTCCTCGGGATCATAACAATGTCAATCATATTTCATCATTAATTTTATCAAATACATGCATAAGACCCCTAGAATATCCTCTAATAGCTCAAAGATATTACATTGGTTTACTATACAAAGCTGAAGAAAAAGATAAGGTAACCTATTGGGACAACACCCATAAGAAGAGGAAAGTTTCCAAAAGACATCATTCAAGCCATGTAATATGGGGTGGCATGATCTAAGGATGTCCAGACATAGTGAAGACCAAGGGTAAGTATTATCCATGGGTGCCTTTGTAGGAGGCGAGTTGTACCTGTCATGGATGCAGTTTTTTCCAAGCCCTTTATTTGCCTTTATTCTTTCTTTATTTATTACCCTTTCTTTCTTTTTTTGCTTCAAGGTTTGACCAGAGGACACTGCCTTGGCATGGCGACCAGAGCTGACAGTGTTACCCACGAGTATTTTCGCAGAAATGACAAGGCTGGCTCGTGATGAGACCCCCTTTCCCTTGGCCATGTAACCAAGGGTCATTGTCCTAGCGTGGTGACCAGATAATGGCAATGTCATACTCCTAAATACCTATGAACATAATGGGCCGACTCGTGATGAAACCTCCCATCCTCTTGGTTAGGCCTTGTTTTTATTATTTCTCTTTGGGTCCCTTTTGTTTCTTATCGAGAGGCCTTTTATTGCCTTTTCAGG
Organism: Picea engelmannii; assembly: GCA_009831015.1. Lineage (NCBI taxonomy): Eukaryota > Viridiplantae > Streptophyta > Pinopsida > Pinales > Pinaceae > Picea > Picea engelmannii. The sequence goes on from ML833345.1 coordinate 116,679, forward strand.
GATCCCTGGGCGAGGCATCTCTAGGTTTTATTTCCTATGGCTTTTATCTTTTACCAGCTGCTTTTACCTCTTGGGCCTTTAGCCCCTTCTTCCCACAGGATAAAGTGTAACCCCTCAAATAGGTCATCCTAATGCCCGGACTAGGGGAATGGGATAGATGAATGGGAGATAAGATGTAAAATAATAATATGGTGGGAGTGGACAATGGCTCTTCAAATCCCCCCTGGTGGCTAACCAAAACCTATGGATACAAGCTTGCTAGGGCACCCTGTTAATCCCCTCAACCATGGTCAAGTGGGTTAGTGTAAGATCCAAGCAATTGTCAGAAATGTAAGGAACCTGATGCATATATCTGAAAGTTATAATGATCAAACATGACACATACCATGATACCTGGACCAATTACCTCATGGAGCAAGAGTCTTCTCCGATGCAAGTCCAAGTCGATGGTGATGGATGTTGTTGCTGCTGACAGGATAGGTCTGATGAAGAAGAAGAAGGATGGGCCCTCCAGGGCCATGCTCAGGTCAATCCTGCTCTCGGTACTCCGTGTCTAGGACCTGTGGGCCTCGAGACATGATCTCCTAGTTATCCCTAGAAATCGGGGATAACAAGTCCAATTTACTCTATCAAAATCCTTTGAAAGGTCAATATTCAGAATTTCTCCTTTTGATCTTGTGGTCTTTAAGCCGTGGAGGCCTTCTTGTGCAACCCCTACTGCCTCATAAATTTGTCTTCCTTCAAGAAATATGAATTGTTCCATTGAGATGGATTTTGAAAGTACGAGTTTTAGCCTGCTAGCTATGATTTTGGCAATAATCTTGTAAATGCAGTTACAAAGAGAAATTGGCTTGTAGTCATCGAAGGTCCGAGGATCATTTACCTTTGGTATGAGGGCTATAAAAGTGGTGTTGAAAGGTCCATGGTTTCTTCCATTTGTTCTTGATTCTTCAATTACCTTTAGTAGATCTTTGCTGAGCATATCAAAGAATCCCCTGAAGAATTCAATTGTCCACCCCTCAGGGCCTGGGCTTTTATCCCTCTGGATGCTTTGTAGGGTTTCTTTTATCTCTTCTTCTGTGAACTCAACAAACAAATCTTGGTTTCCTTGGTCATTTACAAAACTTGGGAGGAATAAGTCCACCTTTATTATTTCTACAATATTTGTGCTCCTGTTAACTTTGAAGAGGGACTGAAAGTGGTTTTTTCCCAGGTTTGCAATTTCGTAAAAAATTGTGCATAGTTTTCCTTCCTGGTCCTTTAGACTCTAGATTATGTTTCCAGATTTCCTTCCTTTTGCATATGCTTGGAAGAATTTTGTGTTTTCATCCCCTTTTTCCAACCAAATAGCTTCGCTTTTCAGTCTCCAAGTATTCTCTTGTTCTGCGAGTAAGTTTATTCTTCTTGCTTCTAAATTTTTTAGAGTGTTCCGGGATTTAACTAAGAGGAACGTTGTCTCAGGGTCTTCTTGAAAAAGTTTGAGATTTTCCTCTATTTTTTGTAATTCCTGTTCTTCTGAGGTATGTTTTTCTTTTGCCCAGGGGATGACCAATTTCTTTAATAATTTGAGATTTGACGCAAACTAGATGCCTGCAGGAGTTTCCTTGATATCTCTTAGGGGGGGTCCAGTTTGTCCTAATTAGTTGTTGGAAACTTTCATCATTTAGCCAAGAGGGGTTGAATTTGAAAGGAGATGTCGATTTATTGGGAGATCCTTCTAGATCGAGCCAAACAAGTGAGTGATCCGATTCCCCTCCGCTTCCAATCCATTGACATATTTGAAAAGGGACCAATGCAACAGATTCAGAGATCAAAAAATGATCTAATCTTTTTGCGACTTCGGCTTCTCCTGTCCTCATATTTCTCTAGGTGGGTAACATTTTTGGTGGAGCCATATCAATCAGACCTTTTGAGGCCATTAGATGGCTAAAATACCCTGCTTGACTGTCTGGGTGGGCTGTAGGTCCCCAGCTTTGTGCTTCCACCAAAGAGAAATTTAGATTACCTTCCAAGATTAGTAGTTTAGGATTCAAAACTTATTTGGCGAACAAGTTATCCTAGAAAGTGTTTTGACCTGAGTGTGGCCCATAGACGTTTATTAATTTGAACTCCTTTCCAATTCCTTCCAATAGGAAGTCTCCTCCTAAAACATAATCCATTGCCCAAGAATTTAGGAGTTTTATTCTTCGAGTTCACCATCCGATAATTAGGCCCCCCGATCTGCCTTTCGGGATTTGACCCAAGAAGGCCCAGCCTGGGAGAAGAGCTGAGAATTTTTGTTGCAGCTTCTTCATCTAAGAGAGTTTCTTGTAGGAAGATGAAGTCTGGTTGGTTTGTTAGAACCAACCTTTTAGTGCAAGTTTTTTGGGGGAACTCACCAAACCCTTGCAATTGTAGGTGAGGAGTTTCATAAGGGAACCTTGTCAAGGGTTTTCGCTACTCTAAGCGCCCCAATAATTGATTTTTGTCGGCCAGAGGCAATATCAACCAAAGTTCTGGATTGAGCCTTGTACAGGTGGGAGTTTCTTCCATGCCCCTTCTTTGATTTTTGGATCTCAGGGTTTGGTCCCAGTCCTTTGTGTTCAAAGTTTGGTATGGAGACGATCCTGTTGCGGAGTTGGTATCTGATTATAGAGTCTTTTGATTCTTCAGAGGAGGAGTCCTTTGGGGAAGGGTTGGGGAGAGTACTAGTCTCCAAGTCTGGTGGAGGAATAGAGGGGGGAAC
>ML833346.1:0-16382 GCA_009831015.1 Picea engelmannii
CCAGTATAAACCAACTTGACAAACAATAGGATTAAGTTTTAACTACTAGGGAAGAGGTTAAGCTTGGGATAACCCGCTACTCAACATGTAGACAATTACTCTATACCATAGGGCCTAGTACTAATACATTAACCACGTGAGCATCCAATTACTGTCTGAGAAACTAACTATAAAAAAGAAAGAACATATGTAATAATATAATGGCAAGCAAAATAATTCATCTACCATAACCATGCATTACATAATAACACAATGATTTATCTTCATCATTAAAGCAAAGAACATCAAAAGATTGCACCAGATAACTTGACAACAAAATTAATTTCTCTTACTCATTACTGCATCATTCATGAAACATGATAGGAAGTAGTTATTCTCCAAGTACAATCACATGCATCTGATGAAAATAGTTTTTCTTTAGTCCAGAAGGACTTCTCAATTCATAGCAGTCTCAAAATAATTCTTAACAACCAAAAATAAAGAGTTCTTACAACAACCATTGACCTTTTTCTAATTGGCCGGTGTCCTTATTTATAACATAAATTTTTAAATGAAACTAATGTCTAAGTGCAGTTTAAACAAAACAAAAATCGCCACTTAGCATTATCTTCTAATAGCTTCTTTAATAGTCGTCCTGAGATACTTCTTGGAAAGGGTGACTTCTCTCGTATTCAGTCCAACTGACAAATAGTTCTTCACAAGTTTGGGCCCATGGAAATCTATGCAGTTCCACTGGGGCTGCATATATTTCCTTGATGTCTACTGTATGTGCTCGGTACTTTACTAAATTGGATTTCAATTACTGTAGCATGGTTCAGGCTCTAATTGGATGTTATGCAAATTTTCGTACTTGCCCTGGCCTCACATCGACTATTTTTGTGAACTCTTCAGTCCATAGCGCATATTATTCGACATGCAGCTTGACCACATTGCTCAGGTCAATAAAATTATCGGGGGTGCCAAAATCGAGGAGCCCGACGTCCTTCATTATTTTGTTAATTTTATCCCAGTGCTTCTTACACCTGGTCCATTGTTCTTGGATCTCTTGATGTGGGTCCCGAGACATCTTATCCCAGTAATCGGCTGATTGCTTCATGCGATTAAGACTACTTTTTCCTATCATCTAAATGCCATGTTTTTCCTTATCTTGGCCTTGCTGGACTTCCTCGATGTACTCGAGTCTTTCTACTGCTTTCTACGCCCTTTCATACCATCAATCCATATCCTTGCTTGTTGCGAGTGCCATGAGAGTGTCCTTCTGGAATTCAGCTATGTTTTCGGTTAACATGTGTCTCTCCTTCTTAAACTCGTTGTAAACTCCTACGAACTCACCTTTCAGATACACAATGGTCTATGTGGCACCTTTGTAGTATTCGACAAGATGGCGCAACTGCTTGAGCTCCATTAGGGCGATGACTAGTTCCTTTTCATCTCTCTTGGCTCTGTCCAAGGTGGCATCTTAGAGGGCTTTTCCTACGTCGATCCGTTCAGACGTCCGGGCATCTACTGTGTTGATCAAGTTCTCCTCTGTAGTAACTAAGATGGAGTGATCCAGCGAGATCCTTCTTTTCTTCGCCGTCCTTTGAACAATGGCCTTTCTCTTATGATCATAGGATATCACATAGATATCTTCTACCTCATCTACTAGCTCTGGTATCTGCTGATCGCCCCATGTTAGTTTGTTTTGCAAACTACCGACAGTGTATATTTGTTCAAGATTGGGCTCTCAAACTTCCTCATTGTGGCTTGTGGGTCCGAATTCTACTTGTCGCTCATCGAATATTTGAGTATTGGGTAACATAGAGGTGTTGGGCATAGATTCATTACATATTTTCTTGTCAGCCACATAACTGTTGATTTCCTTTTGTGAGGATCCTTTCTTTGTCTCCTCTGGTTTAGGCTCGTCATTCAGATCTGCTTCAGTTTTTTATTCATTAGGTTCTTTTGTGTTGAGACCACTTTTGGCATCTATTTTATTTTGTGAGATCTCCTCATCTTGAACCTTGGGCTTAGGGGAGGAAACTTTCTTGGGACCCTTTTCCTCTTGGACATGCACAGGGGAGTCGTGAGATGGTTCTGAGCTCTTGTCGTCGCTATATATATGTATAAGTTTGCTGAGGGGATTAGGAACTCGTGTTTCTATTGACACCTGACCTGTCTCTATTTGACTTGTCCTGTCCATAGGGGAGTTGACTAACGATGTTGTAGATCTAGTGTTTCCTAACCCGTCAGTGTTCCCAAGGTCTGTGGAATCGGGGCTGATTGACACCGTCAGGCTTCTTTCTCAGGTACCAGTTGGAAGCGCGGGCATTATGATAAGGTAAGGATCATCCTACATTTGTTTCATTAGTAGCTGGATTTGTTCATACAAAATTGCACCCTTCCCTTGTGCAGCTTGAACTCTAGGGAAATCCCTAATTTGTACCGGGGATTCCTGATAAACTGTCGCCGCCTCGATGCCCTCTTGGGGATCGCCTATTCCTTCGCCCAGTTTAGATGCTACAATTACTTCTTGATCTGTGAGAATTTCTTGATCTATCTTCTCCAAAGACATCTCTTGCTCTTCCCAAATCATAGCTTTGAGCCTGGTCATTCGAGGATCAACCCTCCTTGACGCCACTTCATCCCAATCTTGAGCGTTTTCGGTGAAAATTTCATCTTTGAATCGATCATGGGCATAAGGCCAATAGGATGATACCTGCGGTGCATGTTGTAGGACTAGGCCCTTGGGATCGTGTTTGCGAAATCAGCCGGTGCGAAATCAAAATTCTAGTTGGCTCAACCCTTCTTGCTTAGCGTGCGCGGTATCTTTGGCCATGTAGAAGCCAATATAAAACCCATATAGAATGAAGGCCTGCTTCTTGTCCTTTACTAAAGTGGCATTGTATGCTTGCAGGATATTCTGGTAGCAAATTTCCCTTAACACTAGTTGGTCAATAAAATATATGGGTAACAAATGGGGTGTCCCTGTGGCTCCGAAAACCCTGATGTAAGTTTCACGCTCGTCTAGATACCAGTGACCCATTTTTGATATAACCTTTTTTTCTTCTTTTGACAACCTAGGGAACTCTTTCCTGAACAAAAAAAAAAATAGATACGTGCAATAAACTGGTCATAGATAAGGGCATAGGATTTTTTGTACCTGTTATCCCATAATATGCCGAAGTATACATGGACCGGGAGCTCCGTTGAGTGCCAGTTCAAGTTCATTCCAAAGAAAATGTTCCTGGCATAGATGATGTCTAATAGATACGAGGCCATGTAGAAGGAGGGGGTTTCCCCCTCTTTTGGCATATGGGCTTGTCTTATGTAGGTGCTCAGCTGTTTGGAGATGATGGCACCCCAATTGAAACCTGTGCCTGAAATGGACACCGTATAAGCTAGGGACATCCAAGCCTCTAAAAACCGGGAGAAATATTTCTCCCCATGCAACCTACAAAGAATATCCATCAAGTATATGTATGGTTCCCTTAGATTGGCCATTGGGTACCATCCAACAGTCCAGTTCGTGAATTTTTTGTCTTACCTCCACCATGATGCCATGATTTTTCTGGTATCGTGTGATGCATAGAAACTCGAAACGAAATCAGTGCTTATATTTTCTTTCGACTCCCTGAGCTTGTAGTAACTCTGAACCTTTGATTTCAAGAAAACCCTGATGCATCCACCATTATCATCATTAATCAAACATTTATGTGCAACAATGTGGTCAATGAGCCACTTTAGGAGCTCAATGCAAGGAAACACTGGAGTTCAACTTTCCACCATGTGTATATAAGCCCTACGGATGTTTGGGAGGACATCATCATCAAGCTTCCTTGTATCAAGATCGCTATGTGGAGTATACTCGAGGGGTTCTTCCTTCTTGATCTTCTTAAACAATTATTCCCAGCGAGGGAATGCTATTTTGGCTCTAATGTTTGCTTCTATGTCCCCGAAGGTTGGGGGTTGGATGAAGGCCTTCTTGGTATCTGTCTTAATGACAAGAATCGGTTTGGGGGTGAATTCTAATTGTCTTGCAACTACTGGGGAGGATCCCTCTCCTGCTTCTGGTTCTTGCGGCTTTGGCGCCCTTGGGAATTTCCTGGTGGAGGGTTTCTTTGGAGGCATTGTTCCTGTAATTAAAGTATCTTTTAAACATGTGTACATAGCAGAGTTGGGTTGAGAACATAAAGGAAGCATAAAACACCACGAGAGGATACATACCTATAATGCTTGCTAGGCTAGTTATCTAATACTCACTGAAATTTGGACGACTTCTCCGGATCGTTAGCCCTGCTCCTCTGTTCATTCTGAACTCTTTGTCGTGCAGAATAGGATCATGCACAATGACCTCGACAACATATAACAGGAGAGACTCTATCCATCATATCAACCAGTTAATATAAGTAATAAATGTAATTCAAAAATAAATTACCATCGGTTCTCTGTAATTAAATTGTAACTGGTCGACGACGGAGGCGCGAAGACAGATGCATTGTATCAACAAGTTTAAACGATTTCTTTTGATTCACGCACGGATTAGAAACTAATGTGCGATCTGTGATTTTATTAACACCTTAAATGCATCGTACCTAGCGAATCTAATGGTTAAAACGTCTTATCACATCGTGTCTTTTCGGCTTGGAGGTCAGGGATCGACATTTTAAAAAGTAAAATTTAATGTGTATTTTATTTTGTAACCCCCCGACGCCGAAATCACGTTGGGTGTCGGCAATCGACGATATCACTCTTCTCTTTGTACAATGCTTACCTTTTTCGTTTTCTTGCCAAATCCGAACGGATCGGTTGTCGATGATACTCCTGCCAAATTTTAATCACAAAAAGGCAAGACCTTCGTCTGCCGATGCTGATGAAGATTAGTGCTTGGTTATTTTAAACTTATCAAATGATTTTTGTCACCTCTAACCTTTACCTATGCCAAAATTCTAAGTGCATTGGGGAGAGCTTTAGTTTTTTTATTTCTTAAGTAGTTGTTAAATACCCTTTAATGGTTAATATGATTCTTTGTTGTATGTTCAAACAAATTTTAGAAAAAACAAATATGAAAAATAAGCACAGGTATTAGTTTCATACTAAAGGAAAAACAGACAGTGCAAAGGATCAAGTGGTACCCAAAAAGTAAAAACAATGGACATAGAATTTTAGGGTGTGTTGAGTGATCAACAAGAATCTTATGATTCCTGGGAAAATCCCTAGGGACTATTAGAGTACCAAAAAATGTTGTTGTTACACCTGCCTCATTCCATTGCTATATGATGATGATATTGTTGCTCCAACCTTGTGCTGTGATGATGTTGTTGCTCCAGCCTCGTACTGTGATGATGTTGTTGCTCCAGACTCAAGTTGTGATGATTTTTTTGCTCCAACCTCATGCTGTGATGATTTTGTTGCTCCAACCTCGTGTTGTGATGATGTTGTTGCTTCATCCCAGTGCCGTGATGATGTTGTTGTTCCAACCTTGTGTTGCTGACGATGATGCTATTGATGTTGTTGTTATATCTTTTATTCTTTCTGATGTTGATGTTTCAGATTCCATATCCATGCTGTGAACGATGATGATGATGCTATTCCAGCTCCATGATGTGAATGATAATGATGATGATACTCCAACTCCATGCCGTGAATGATGATGATGATAATCCAACTCCATGCTGTGAATGATGATGTTATTGATGATGAGACACCTGATGGATCAATAACACATGAGGGATAAATAACACCTGAGACATCTTGGAGTATTATTAGAAGACACCTGAGGGATCAAGTGGTATTTAATAGAGTCTGCAATGATTCTTTTGGCCCTAACCATATCCTTCTGGTACTTTTCTTTGGATGCAACTTCTGCGGGTTCTGGTACATTTTCCTTGATGAATATTGCAAGGTCATTCTCTTCAAGAATGAGTGCAATCCTATACTTCCAGGAACATAAGTTATCCACACCTTCTATCTTGTAAACAAGCTTAATGCTTGCAGACATCTTGACCTGGAGTTGGAAAAATGACCAAAAATTGAAAGTGCTTAGAAATTAAATCTGAACTTACCAGAAGGTGTGCTTGGCTAAGGTGATTAGGTTGGTGTAGTCTGTTTTTAGAAAATCCAAATTTTACCCCTTGAAATTGGACCTGCACAAATCTGGACTGGTACTTCTCGTACTAGTTTTGGTTTCCTGGTTTTCTAGTACCAATGAAAAATAGGGTTTGACTTTCCGGAGGCTTTGGACACTGAAAAAGGTGTGCTCAAGTTTCCAATGAGTTCTCTAGGCTAGGGAGCACTTGCCTAGATAGTTTTTAGGTTGAATTTCTCTTCCAACAAAAAGCCCTAATTTTCTTATATGACAACAGTGACGATTTTGGTTACCTAGTGAAAGATTCTCTATTCAGTCAAGCTCTGATTCCATGTTAATTTTTGAGTTGTTATTAAGTTCTTTTCAATTTACTATACAATAATAGCATAAGCAGGATCACTGAAAGAAACACAATCACAAGATACACAACATTTATTCTGGGAAAGGGGAGAAAACCCAACAAAAACTTCCTTAATATAGATTCCCAATACAATGCCAAGATAATAAATCAAACACTAGAGAATATCCAAGATTGAGCAATGCGCCTCTCTCTTCTCCTTCTTCTGGAAACTGCAACTTCCTTCAAACTTGCGCACTAGATGAGTGACTTGAGTGAGTAAATGAGGTGCTAGCCTCTCTTATTTATACTAGTTGATGAGCGCTAAGGTTGTGTCTCTTCATCAAGCAGGGCCAACTTCTTCACTTATTGGCTAAAACCACTTTAATTATCCCTAAGGGACGACTTCTCAATTAGCATCTTATAATTAGGGTTTGACCAATCCACAAAAGGATATTTGGTCATACATAAGTCCTGACATGATCAATCCACAAAAGGGGATTGATCTATAAGATAATAACTCAATAACAAGTAGAATATACTTCGTAGTTACAATATTTCAAAAACACCATTATTCTAGGTCATTAAATATTGGTATCGGTGAGGTTTGGTGAAAAACATCGATGATTTATGTAATGCATCATTGCAATACATTTTATGTGTTGAAATCAGAGTGGTGTGGTTTGTTAACTAGAACGCGTCAGGGCTCCATTGTTCTTGGAGCATTGGCTAGGTTTGCACTGTGCATTTTATTTTAGGACACATTGTAATAGGGTGTCTAGTGAGACACACTGCATGTAACATCCCCCAACCCAACTGAGGGACATTATAGTGCAGAATACTCATAAAAACAAAAAATTATACTAACTAATTACATTCTTGTAGCTTTCAACTACAAACTAAAACTAGATTTAGCCATTATCTATTAAAATTAATTACAAGGATCTATATCCATTTAAAACAGACATGAAATTCAACTTATAAACTTAATTACAGCAACATCTAAATCATTTCCAAAAACACATAGTTCATGAAGAGCAAATAAACTCATAATACAACAGAAGCAAGATAAAACACTTATCTTTCATAAACAATTATGCAATCAACTACTTGGGATAGATGTTCCACCTAACCATAGAATTTCTTATCCAAATATCAATAGTAAGTCATCCCTGAGCTGAGGCTAGTAATCCAAAAAAGAGGGTTGTCTCTCACTATCCACTCACATCTCAGAATTGTCACAACCCATTGGTATTCTCCTAAAGTTATCCTAATTTTCCACCAACTCTCTTCATCTTGACCTGCCCAACCCAAGGAATGTACACCTTCATTGATCTCAGCCCCTCGGGTGTCCCATTCATTTATCAAGGTCTCTCTGGCACATGTAATCAAGAATATCTTAGCTGGGAACTCAAGGGAAACTCATTGCTAGGAAAACTACCAGAAAAATCAATAAAAAACACTTGTTGTTACAAAGCAACTCACACAAGAGTTCACTCTTCAGGCCTAACAACCTCGATATAATTTAATATTCAGCTCCAAAACGCTCTAACGTGCTCTAGAATTCTCCCTCCATTGATGTTCCAGCTCCAATCTCTCTTTCTTTCTCTCTACTTGTTGTTCATGCATAAAAATTGATTTTGTAAAATTGTTGTAGCTATCCATACAAATTTCCTCTCGTTTGGTTTGTTTTCTTGACTCACACACTTACCCAAGCTGATTTTACTTCACCCCCATGTTTCCAATAACTATGGGATGTGACCACTCACACCCACCCTCTTACATGCATTCAATGATTAGCTTTGGGAACACTCAATCATAAATTAGAAGGTTCATATACGAATAGAAAATTTAGGAAAATGGGTTGAATTAATATACATGGGTAATTCCCCCTTGGAACCCCTGTTGGCCATTATCTTAGACCCTCCCCTCTCTTGTGGATTAATTCAGCCCCAATCTCTGTCCATGTCCCCTTAGCAGCTGTAATCACATTTTATTATTAGCATTAAGAAATACAATTTGCATTTACATCAGCTGGTCATAGCCACATATTATATCTACATTAACCATTAATTGAACTGGGGATTATAGTGTGGATGTTACACCTCTATGTTAGGTTGTTAATTTTTTTTCTTCCATTGTTGTCCCGTGAACAACATCGATGGGTTATGTGAACCTTAATGCATGAAAACAATAATTTTTATGTGTTGAAACTTGGTCGGTGTGGTATGTCAATGGGAATTTTTTGAGGCTCCATTTTTCTTGGAGCATCGGAAGGGTTTTCATGGTGCGTTGTCTTTTAGGACACACCAATAATGGGGCATCCCATAAGACACACCACTATGATAAATTCTTAAATAATCGATCTGGTGCCATTTTATTTACAACACTAGTGCGTTTTCTTAACTTTGGTGCACCACTAGGTTCTTTTTTATGATAAAAATAAGGTGGTGCAATTTTTTAACATGAATGCCTTGATGCTCCTATTTTCTTAAATAACTGGCATTTTGTTTAGCATTGTGTTGTGTTTTATAATGCACCGTTAACTACGCATCCAAAAAGATGCATCGCTATACCTATTTTTACAAATTTTTCGCGGTGTCATTCTGTGAAGAGCATCGATGTGTATGTTTATAGTATGCATGCTGATGGTGGGGATTTCTGTGTATTTATGCACAATACACACCATGTTTGAGGTGAGCTGAATTGTTCAAGCGCATCGCGTGGAATTGAAAAGAAAACTCAAAAAATGGCCAAATTTTAGGCCAATTTCAAATTATAATTTGATGAAAATGAAAATAGGAAGGTAATAAACAATTTACCTTGGCTTTTATGTCATGAGGAGGCATGGTTTCACCATAGAGAAGAAATGAAAAAAATCACAGTATTTTCCAAAATTTGGAAATGTGTTGAATCTACTAATGGAGCTATCAAACTCATAATAGAGCATTGCAAATGAGGTTTTATTGGAAGAATAGTGAGCATCAATTCTTATTTGAGAGTTTCAAATCATAGAATAAAGTGTAATACTGAAAATCAGATTGGTAATTTTTTTTATTTTACCCTACCTCAGTGCGTCGTAAGACATTTATACACACTAAGTCATAATAGTCAAGAACATTGGGGCACTTTTATTGGTGCTTGTATTTTTTATTATAAGGGATAATGGTGTGTATTATCACAACATTTGTACTTGGGAAAATCCCTCCATGAGATCCCAATATTGTGTAACAATTGGAAGAATCTACCATTTTCACCTAGGTAGAGACTTCCCTCATTTTAGTGATGGAAATAGGTCCACCACAAGGGATGATTCCTTGCTGACATCAATGGATTGAATATAAATATTAGTCAAGCCTACATCCCCTTATCTTGGTCACCTGATGGTTAGTTCTAGGTTCAAGTGTTACGAGGAAAATTTCTCTATGGCTAGGGGAAAACCACAATAGATGGAATGACACCCATAAATCAAATCTAATCTCAAGTATGTTGTATAAATGAAATGCTAACAAGAAACAGATAGAATCCTACCTCGTCTGGACGTCCGAAGAAGACCACCATTAAGCACATGACTTAAAGATTTACACCTTCAACTTGTCTTCAACGACCAAGATACACAAGCATGTGGTATTGATATATAATGTTAGCATATAAATCAGTATAATCCATTAACATATATAAAAAATACGCCCATGGAAAGAAATATAAATATTTGCAAGATATCTATTGGACAAGAAGAGAGTATTTCTATTAATGTAATCAACATAAGTACACAGGTGACAAACTTATGTAATGACGCATATCATAATCGAGAAACTAAGTCCCTCCAACTGGGCCTCCACCACTTCAATCCTCCACAAAGGAAAGCTCACATGTAGGAGTCAATGAGGTTCTCCATCACAAGATAGGAAGAGCTTGGGGGTTGAACACAAGAAGTTTAGACTTTCAAAGACAAAGGGATGCAGACTCAATTGAGGTGAAATTTCTCCAGAGTATCTTTGCTCTCTATGATGTGTTGAATAATATTACTCAAGGCTTGGATATAGTTGAATTTATATCCTCCAAATGGAATTGAAGGGTCGAGTCAGAGCGTTTACAGTATATGGAAGGTCAAGGATCACAGATCTCGTAACATGGCATGGAAACCTGACACAATTTTAATTTTTTTGTGCACCAAAACTGATGTACGCGGGCTGTAATGGAGTAGCCCGCATGCATACACACACTTCATAACTAGGAGGTCATGTACATGTATGAAAAGATGCATTTTAAGTTATAGAGTGACAGAAAAGGGGAAATGAGGTATACAGAGGGAAATGGAAGGCCATTAGAGAAAGATTCATGTAGTGTGGAAAATTTTTCTATAACAGATGCCCCCTAATTTGTGAGGTGAGAGGAGTATCTGCAATGGTCTAAATACATTATAATTCCTAAAAATGGAGTAATGAAGACTCACCTAGAAGTACTAGGTACTCATTAGAATATTACAATTCATAATGACTTTGTACACATGGTTTCCAATCTGAATTACACTATCGATCCATGTGGATATATATCAAATAGTTGTTCAGGGCCATGAATAGGAAATACAAAGTGGACATATTCCATAGGATGTCATAGTCACAAACAACACACAGTGGAGTCTAGTCTCAAAATCAATCGAAGATATATGTATACAATGGAGTACAATATAATCTTCCATGATCACTGAAGTCATATAGGTATTGGTCCAATAAAAGACAACAACAGATATGGGGTGTTGCTTCTGTAAACTGGAGGTCTTCTACACTATCCGTAGAAGGTACACATCTACATTATGTGAATAGATGAGTTGAATTCGAACATCATGAGACTTCGTTTGATTATTGTTCATTAAGGTATACTGTTAACAAATGCAACAAAACCCATCGATAATGAAAGTAGGTGTCAAGGAACCAAGTACATTCCAAACGTGTGGATAGGGTGTTGAAGTCGAACACTTGAAGAATCCATCGATCATGAGACATTGATTTATTCCCAACTATCAATGGCGAGAGAAACTGCCATTGATGACTGCAATCCTCTTGGTACTCAAAGGACTCGAGATCTCGATTCCAGAATAGATGAGACAAAGTCAATGGAAGGAGACCAATTGAAAGAAGAGCATTAAGGCATCTCTCATCATATAGCATGAAGTAAAAAACAATAGATTGATAATTAGGAGGAGCTCGGACAAATAGGATTTTCACGAACCAATGATCATGTGTGTCTCTCACATGCACCAGATGCAAGTGGTGTATGAAAAATACCATATGAATAACAACCAATAAGGGAAACTGCTAACAAAGGAGAGGAAACCACCAATAGGGATAATGGAATCCAAGACACTACACGAATCCCAATATGTGAATAAATTTCTTGTCGTCGAACACAAGGGAAACCCCCTAGTCAATGACCAATGAGGTGATGTCATCTGTTGGGTTCAAAGTTACCTACCAATGATGAAAGTAGGCCCAAGGTGCAAGGTAGGACAACAACTTCATGTGATTCTGAGATATACTGAGGGTATGGTTGACATGCAAAGTCAAGAGTTCTGAGAAATGGCCAACACAGGCTCTATACTTCCTTTGAACAAGAGCATGAGACATATGGATAACTCAAGCAACATGGAATTAACACTAATCATTGACAAAAGTGTTTGACATAAGAGTCATCGACAAACTTTCCATAGGGACTAGAAGAATAACCAGTCATAGGAGTAAACTCTAAGTAATGAGATTATCTTCCTAAGGTCATGCTAAACCCAAAAATTGGATGAAAAGGACTCAAGAGTTTGTGCTCTATTCTAAGGCGACATGACTAATGTAGATAGGAGATAATATTATTTTCCCACCTTTTTTTTTGTTTTTTCATAGAAAAAGAAATGCTATGATATAGGAGAGGAAATGAGTGTCATGAATAAGAAACTAGTTTCAAGTAGTGGAACATACCTACGCTCAATACAAGGGAATGCATGTAGGGCATGGACACTCGAGGGGGTGTTTCTTCTACGAGTAAAGGGTGTCAAGATGCAAAGGATATATGAAAGGCACTACTTGGCTAGTGATGAGAATTGTTGGGGAAAGAGGCTTATAACAAGAAATGGGGAGTCGAAAATAGGCTCAACAATGAAAGCAGGATAATGGGATGCAATTACAACTTAATTCAAAAATTTCCTTTTTCATAGATTTAGTCCCCTAGGCCTGAAAAAGTATAAAATAATACCCATGAGAAATCTTCTAGCCAATGGTGACTAGAGTATTCATTTTTCATAAATAGTCTATTTGGTCCAAAAAAGGGTTAAACTTATACCAAATAGATGACCTCTCAAAACCATTTAATGAGTGTGAAAGAGACAAGTTCACTCGATAATCTTTTGGTTTTTTCGGGAGTCATAAAAAAGCTTAACCAAGACTTGGGGGGAGTACCATAGGTAGTAGTCAGAATGATATTGAGTAAGAAAAATGGGGTTCGAACGCAAAGTCATGTTGGGACTATAAGGAACTCCCAGTCCTATGGATTAACTTCTTCGTGGGAACCAAATTACAAAAGGGTTCTAACTAGGATACCCATGTTTGGTAAATCACTACCACTTAATAACGACACTTCTAGTAGCAATAAGAATGTTTTGTGCTACTAATAAATGGGTTCATACCTAGGTCATATGAATCATGGTCATAGGATGATGTAGAAATGCAAAGTGGGGTGAGAACCTATCCTATATGTTGGTGACATAATATACCTTCCGAAGGCACAAACAGGAAATACGAAACTACAAATCTGTTAAAAAACCCTGGACAAAACCACTTCAAACCAGATCTTCAAATACACTATTAGTCTATGAATCCTAAGTATACCGAAGACTATGTTGACATATTCCAATCAAGGGAAAACTCAATGAGTAAGCGGATGATGCAAAATATAAAATAAGAAAGAAGTATATACACTAATATACAAAGGTCACGACGAAGTTTGAGGGCTCAACCGTAGTACCTTTTAAGGTACATCCCATTTCTGGCCTCGTCCAACACATTCCCTTCATAATATTCTGATTTGTAGGCTCCTTTCTCTAGAACACGTTGCACGATATAAGGATCATGCCAGCTGGGGTTGAACTTTCCTTCCCCTGGCAGTTCCTTGGCTTGGTCATAAAGGATAACCAAGTCACCATAAACGTATTGTAGGGGACTGACAAACTTATCATATTGAACCTTAACACATCGTTTATTCGCTTTGATAGTCATAGAGGCATATCGACACTGGTCATCGAGGTGCTCTAGGTGTACAAGGAATTCTTTGATATTGGTCATGTCAGGTAGGAGCTCGATTGCCAATTTAAGTGAAGGGATTTCACATTCAATAGGAAGAATATACTCCACACTGTGTACTAACTGAAACAGTGAGAAACCAGTTGAAGTATTTACCATGGTTCAGTGTGTCCAAAGTGCAGGGTAAAGAATCAATGCCAGTCATATTTACTCTGACTATCAGTTTTTTGAAAAATGGTCTTTGGATATTTATTCACAGACTCTACTTGTCCATTTGCTTGGGAATAATAAGCGAAAGAATGATCGTATATAAACCCCAGTTTCGATGCCAACTCTGTCATCATCTCATTTTGGAAGTGACTTCCATGATCATTGACAATTTATTTTGGGATTTTGAATCAGACAATAATCTGATTGAATACGAAAAATGTTGCAATATTTCACTGGATTTGACGGTAGGCATGACCTCAACTCATTTAGTGAAATATTCCATGGCCATGATAATATGTTGGTACCCCCCAGTCAAGGTTAGGTTGCAGTCCATAAAATCCACCCCCCACTTGGTGAAGGGACCAATGGTAATGATTGGGTGAAGAGGGGTTGGGTGTGAATGCATTTTCTGAGCGAACACCTTGAAAGGGTGACACTTCTTAACCACTTCAAAGTAATCCTTAAAATTTGATGACCAAAAATAATCGGCTCACAATATATTTTGGGTTGTCGAAAGCCCAAATAAATGACCACCACACACCCCACTATGACAGGGATTGATAATAACCTCATCCTCCTCATGAGTCAAGCAACAATGCAAAATATTATCCACCCCTCGATGATACAAAGTGTCATCGATAATAAGGTAGTTTTTAGCCTAATGACGTATATGTTATCGGTCGTCTCTCTACAAATGTTGGGGGAGTTTCAGGGTTTGAAGGTAGATTAAAATATTTCCGTACCATGGGTATGAAGATGAGATAAGGAATATATGCTCATCCACGAATGAATCATCATGAAAACTATCCTCATCTAGTCCAGGGAAGGATGACATCAATTCTACAAAAGCTAGTGATTTCTTGGACTTCACCGAAGAAAAATTGAGATCAAAATCTTGCAAAATAAGAATCCACTTATTGTATTTCCCCCCTATGATACGCCTAGTAAGGACGTATTTAAATGGATTGATATCCACAACCACAGTATTTTTGCAGAGTAATATATAATGCCGTAATATCTGAACCCCATGTACAACGACCAAGGCTAGCTTCTCTACGTGAGAGTATTTGGGTTCATGACCAACTAGATTTCAACTAAGGTAATAAACAACATGCTCATGGAGCTCATCATACTCTTGAACAAGTACCATACCAATCGTCCCTTCGAATGCGGCGATATAAAGCATAAATTATCTACTGTAGTATGGGGCCTTCAACATAGGCGTCGATACCAAGGATTTCTTAAGAGCATTGGAGGATTCATGGGCTCACTCACCCCATATGAATTGAGTGTTCTTCTTAAAAAGACGCATGAAACCTTTAGTTAAATTATCACAGTTAGCTATAAAATGACGCAGGAAGTTAGACTTCCCCTATAAACCATGAAGTTGTCGAATATTGTGCGGGGGAGGCAACTGAAGTATTGCCTCAACCTTCATAGGATCCACCATGATCCCATGCTCATAAACTATGAATCTTAAAAACAACCAGACCTAACGCAAAATATGCACTTGTGAGGGTTCAACCGAATGGGATAATAATGACATCTCTCAAATACTAGTCAAAGGTGAGTCGAGTGATCTACCCTCTTGCGAGAGTGAGCAACAAGATCATCTAGGTAAGCTTTGAAGATATGCTTAAGATCGTGAAACACAAAGGTCATGGTACGTTGAAAGGTCACTTCGACGTTTTTAAGACCAAAAGGCATTTTCTGGTATGCAAAGGTACCCCAAGGACAAATAAACGTAATCTTGTATTGATCCTCGAGTTTGATTATAACCTGAAAATACATCCATAAAGGAAAATACTTAGCTTCCCGCACACTCGTCAATAATATGGTCAATAAAAGGAGTGGGGGAGTTATCTTTAGGACATGCTTTGTTCAGGTCCCTAAAATCCATACATAAGTAGACGGTTCCTTGATTTTTATATACGGGAATGGGGTTGTGTAAATGTGTTGAACCTTCACATAATAGATCTAGATAAACAATAATACACACATTGGCAGAGAGAATTGGAGAAAGAAGAAGAAGGAGAGAAATAATGAAATAATTCTCATTAACAGTTGTGAATAATGTATAATTTACACATGATATACTCTGTATAACTCAATGAGTGCACACTGGAGGAGAACCAATGCGCCATAGTGGTAGTCTAGAGTGATCTAGATACACACCAACAGTTACAAGAGTGAATTGACACCTAGTCTAGTCTCTGATGCAGTTATGTGAGTGAATTGCCACCTAGTTGAGTTAACTAGTCAACTAGTCTTCAGTTAATTGACTGAATAGAGAGTAGTGAGGAGTTAACTTAGGGAATCAAAGGTAATGCACCAGTCTAGTGATGATCCCAAGGCAAGGTCAAATTAGCATGGTGATAAAACCAATGCAACATCTAAACTCAAATCAATAAGTCAAACTGAAGTGTCAACTGAAAGAGAATATTCTCTAGGTGGAATATTCTCCCCTAAAATATAGGAGACT
>ML833346.1:16482-54669 GCA_009831015.1 Picea engelmannii
TGGTTGGACGGTTGGCCGTGGTTCGGTCATATGCCAAATGACCAGGGGCCTATCCCGTTTATGGCGCGGGTTATTTGTTTATAAAGTGGCTCGTGGGCCTATGGAGGGGCCACACGACCCGGGGGTTTATCACTACAAACGCGTGGGCAGTTGCAAATGGGTATGACCCATGGTCCTATCCACTCGCCAATAAAACCAATCGCCATACGACCTGAGTGCTGAAACCGATGAAAGGGGCCAGCGCGTAGTACGCGTGGCCATATGGCCCGCGATGTGACCACGTTTTACGGAGCAGGGGCTTATGTGTAGGTGGCCCGCGCTATAGCGCGTGGCCACATGGCCGGTGATATGACCAGAGGGCGCGTCGATCGGGGGGCTTGCGCCCAATTTGCCCATAAACATAGCAAAAGTGGGTTTTTACAACAGCATGTGGTTTTTTAAAATTAATTGAAGCTATTTTTAGTAGAAATACTCCATTTTTGGGGGATATTGGGCTTTTTTTGAGGCCAGATTCTTGGAGGAAGTTGGGGATGGGAAACCAAATCCATTCCTATATAAACCAGGCCTGTTGAGGCCAATGGGACAATCAGATTTGCAGAGTTATGCTGTTGGAAAGCCAAGCCAAAAACCATTTGTTGCAGGGAAGCCCTTGAGGTGGAAACGCTGTCGGATCGTTTCTGGGAGCTTGGAGCATCAGATTTGCGTGCCGTTTCTTGCATTGGGTTCTAGAGATCTGAGTCAACAAGACCAGATCAGTCTTGTAGCCTTTGGGCATTGCTGAGATGTAATTTTGAGCACTTGAGCAGAAATAAAGAAGCCTCCCCCACAGGAAAAAGGCCCGGAGACGTAGGCAAACATTGTGCCGAACTCCGTTATCAACCTGCGTTCTTATGGTTTGATGTTCAGTATTGTTTTCAGATCTGCATGTGTTTATTTGACTGATATAATCCTCTTCTTTCCTCATTCTTTCGTTAAATTCTCAAATGGTTAAAATATTCATGCACGTTTAAAACTCAACCATAATCATAAAAGATCCTGCCCCGGATCATGGTGCCATGTATGTATCGATGGATATGCTTTGCAGCCTTCCATTGTAGCTCATGTGACTCCTACATGAAGCTGGAAACTGCACCAACTACATATGAGAGGTCTAGTCTAGAGTGTGTGAGATACAACAAGCTCCCCACTAGTTGTCTATATAGTGTGCTGTCAACCAATGGAGTCTCCCTTCCATCCTCAAGTTTGACTCCTGATAGGAAAGGAGTCAGAGAATACTTGCATTTTGTCATGTGAAATCTCTTAAGGAGATCTCGTGCATACTTGGCCTGAGATAGTTTGATGCCTAATGTATCCTGACTGATCTCGAGTCCAAGGAATACGTGTAGCAGACCCATGTCCATCATCAAAAACCTGTCATGTAGAATCCTCTTGACTGCAACAATTGCTGAAGTTGAGAAACCGGTGATCAACAAATCATCAACGTACAAAAATAAGAGTAGAAGTAAATCAACTGTCCTGATCATGTAGAAATTCAGGTCTGATTTACAATGTACAAAGTTCAGTGACAACAGGTAGGAGTCCATATTGGCATACCATTACCTCAGAGCCTGCTTGAGGCCATAAAGGGACTTCTTCACTCGACAATCCAAAGACGAGTTCTGCAAAAATCCCTGGGGTTGCTCCATATAGATCTCCTCAGAGAGATCACCGTGAAGAAATTAATTCTTCATGTCCATCTGATGGACGTCCCATCCTTTGGCTTCCGCAATGGAAAGTGCCAATCGTATGGAATCCATCTTCGCTACTGGATTGAAGGTCTCATAATAGTCAATACCATGAACATGCTGAAAGCCTTTGGTGACAAGCCTAGATTTGTATCTGCTAATCTGTCTATTCACTGCGCTCTTGGTCCTGTAGACCCATATGCATCTGAAAAGTTTTCTCCCATAAGGAAGGGGAACCAGATCCCAAGTCTGGTTCTCGAGGAGGGAGTTGTACTCCTCCTGCATGGTAGATTCCCAAAAGGGATTTCCAACAACCTCGCCATAAGACTTTGGATCTGAAGACTGAACCAATAAAATATCCCTGGAGGGAAATGGTTCAGTGGAAGTGAGTACAACATGAGGCTCCTCGAAATTAGATTGAGTCCTCCTAGTGTCGGATGGATCACCAACGAAATCTCTTACATCCTAAAGAGTAGTCTGTACCCACTTGGGACTCTGCTCTGGCTCTACAACTGCATCTGGATGCTCTGAATTTGCATATGACTGTACTGAATCTGAATCTGAATCATCTGATTCGTCTGAATAAAAAATCTCATTTGAAGAGTCGGTAAGTGCATTCTCATCATCTCGGACAGGTGGAAGAATGAAGGTGTCTGCATGTGACTATTGAGGTACATGCGAGACACTTTCCTTGAATTGGACACTTTGCTCAATGATGAGCTAGTCTCAGGAAAGATCAATAAGTCTATATCCTTTCACACCATCGGGGTATCCAACAAAAATTCACTTAGTTCTCTGTGGATCAAGTGCCTTCCTCTTTTCAGAGGGAATCCAGGCCCATGCATGTGAACCGAAAATGTGAAAGTGGGTCACTTCTGGTTTGAGGCCATCCCAAGCCTCATAGGGGGTCTTCTCCTTGACAAATCTATGGGGAGATCTATTTTGGATGTATGTTTCACAACTAAGTGCTTCGACCCATAGTATTTTTGGTAGAGGCTTTGCATGCAACATGCAAGATGCCATCTCCTTTAGAGATCTATTTTTCTGCTCGGAAACTTCATTTTGTTGTAGAGAATAGGGAAATGTTTGTTGCAATTGGATCCCTGCCTCATGGAAAATATCATGGATCTCATGATTTAAATACTCTCCTCCATTATCAATTCAAAGGACCTTGATCTTCTTTCCGTACTATGTCTCAACCAGGGCTTTGAAATATTTGAGGTGTTGAAAGACCTCATATTTTTTCTTGAGAAAGTAGATCCATGTAAAACGTGAGAAATCATCAACAAAAATGAGAACAAACCTCACTTTTCTGATCGATGGATGTAGAAAAGGACCCATAAGGTCAATGTGGATCAGATCTAAAGGTGCAAAGGCTTTCTGATACTTTCCCTTGTCGAATTTCTCTTGAGGGTGTTTCCTAAGAACACATCCCTCATACACTCCCTTGGAGAAATGGCTGTCTGGTAGACCATCAACCAATATTTGCATGCTAATTTGTTGCATGTATTTGAAATTCAAATGTCCAAACTTTTCATGCCATATCCTACTACTTTCATCAACATGAGTAAGCAGTAAAGCAAAATGAGGTTCAATGAATTCAGAAAATGTATACAATCTATATTGATGATTTACCTCACCGATAGAAACCTTGGAGTTGGTTTGCATGTCGTAGATGTCCAAAAAATTTGATGTGAATATGACTTTCTTTCTGGTGCCAAAATTCCTCATCTGATACACAGAGATAAGGTTGATAGAAAGTTTGGGAACATGCAACACGTTCTTGAAGCTTTCATTGGTGAGTTCAATCCTTCCTTTGCCGGCGACTTTGATAGAAGAGTTGTCCCCCATTAGAATAGGAGGACCTTTGCATGCATCCAAAGAATAATATACTTCTTTTGAGGCAACCGTGTGATGTGATGCCCCTGAATCAACGATCCAAGCATTGGGAGAGGAGTTGATGGAAATCAAGGCATGGCTAGAATTTCCTTTCTTGGAATTCAGATCTTCTGGCTTCTTCTTCTTGGCACCCTCGGGGATGCGATCTCCAAGGTTGTTTTTCTGAAGTATTTGTACATCAGATCTATTTTTTTTTCATGCATGCAGATTTCGAATGGAATCCTTTGTGACAGTACGCTCATTTCTCCCCTTTTCTCCCCTTTTCCCCTTTGGATCCGGAGGCATCGATGAAGGGTTTTGTGTACCATTTCTTCTTTGGATGTGCATGATCTTTCCATTTATCTTTATATTTAGATTTCTAATATTTTTGGTTTCCATATTGCACAGTGAGTGCATGCACCTTTGGGCCTTTGATTTTTCCCATGTTGATGAGCTGGGTTTGCTCTTGTGTCAGGGCTTCGATAAAATCCTCAAGAGAAGGCATCTTCCAGGTGGCTCTTGAGGAAAATATGAAAGAATGTAATGTGGATATGAATACAGATAATTCAAGACCAAGCTTGGAGAGAATGGTGAGAACCATTTGTTTCTCCTCCTTCGATTTGTCAACCCCGCAAGCTTTGAGTTGCAACAGTAAATCCTTGAATTTTGTAAAGAAATCTTGGATATTGTCGAAGATTTTTTGATCCAATGTGAGAATATCCACCTCCAACATGTGTCCCCTCATCTCATCTTGTTTTCCAAAGATCACTTCCAAGGTGGCCCAATATTCATTAGGAGTCTTACAAGAAGATATGTGAGAAAGGAGATCGAGATAAATAACACTGCAAATTGTTCCGAGTGCCTCATCCATGCGATTTAAGTACTTGGATTTTTCTATGGATGATGTCGGTTCTGTATATGTATTCAAGGTTAGCCTGTACAACCCTCTGGTCCATAGATGTATGGATATTTTCTCCTTACATGCAAAATATTTGTAAGGTGTAAAAATGAATTCTTTTTGGAAATCCATCTTTCCGCTGTCTTCAATCTCTTGTACCTGCAAAAAAAATTGGTGCATATTTTTATTAGCAGTCTATCGGATCTGATACCATGTAAATGTGTTGAAATTTCACATAATATATATATATATATATATATATAAACAATAATACACACATTTGTAGAGAGAATTGGAGAAAGAAGAAGAAAGAGAGAAAGAATGAAAGAATTCTCATTAACGATTGTGAACAATGAATAATTTACACATGATATACTCTGTATAACTCAATGAGTGTGCACTAGAGGAGAAAAAATGTTCCATAGTGGTGGTCTAGAGTGATCTAGACACACACCAACAATTATGGGAGTGAACTGACACCTAGTTTAGTTTCTCAGCCAGTTATCGGAGTGAACTTCCACCTAGTTGAGTTAACTACTCGACTAGTCTTTAGTTAACTGACTGAACAGAGAGTAGTGAGGAGTTAACTAAGGGAATCAAGGGTAATGCGATAGTATGGTGATGATCCCAAGGCAAGGTCGAATTAGCATGGTGATGATCCCAATGTTTCATGGTGATAAAACCAATGAAACATCTAAACTCAAGTCAACTAGTCAAACTGAAGTGTCAACTGAAAGAGAATATTATCCAGGTGGAATATTCTCCCCTAAAATATAGGAGATTGGATAATGACTAATTATGACTAATAAACAAGGAAAAACCTTAGGAAAAATAAATCCTAGGTGTGTGTGAAGTAACTTCAACAGGTTGGACACCCACTTTGTCAAGGGAATTGGGTAGATGAAGCCATCATTGAGTAGCTTCTCCACCTCTGCCTTAAGAGCGAGGACCTTCCTAGGATTAACAAATCTAATATGTTGTAATATCCCTCGGTCGAACCCAATTGTAAATGTAATATAAGTGTACTTAAGCTGGTGAGCTGTTTTGACATCATTTTGTAATGCACTCCATATGGCATAGTGCGCGCATGAACTGCGCGGTAAAATGATGTAGTATGCACATTCCCAAATACCACGCACAGTAACTAAAGTGCTCGCAGTATGGAGGACAATGAGCCTCATGTATATAATATGTGTTATAGGCTGGTGAGCCAGTTATTATAAGCTGAGATGCTTGTGTTTTGGTATTAGGATGGAACGCCTAGATGTTAAAGGCCAATGTGCCTATTTTGTACATGACTCATGATTAATATAAAATACATAGCTGCGTGTAGACCGACCACGATAAAATAGATGAGGGAATGAACTTCACTAGTTAGGGAAAGGGAGGGCCAAAAGTCAAGGGAATATTATATTATTATTTCCTAAAGCATAAAGTTGGGATAATTATTTTATCCTAAATTCTAAATTTGGGGACAAGTGGACCAAAGTAACTTTTGATATGACAAGTGTCAAGTTGGGGACATGCATTCATATCGTGGGGGACTTAGCTCATTTGGTCACTTTTCACAGGGATTTTTCTTACCAACATCTTGACCATCATTCTCTCCATCACTTTCTTCACTCAATTATCCAGTCAATGATTCCATGACCATTTTCACTCATGCATGTCCGTTATCCTTGAGACATCCATTTCTCCATTTCTGAGCCTCTTCCCATAACATTTTCAGGTTGGTGTACCTGGTTAGCTTGGATCGAGATTGAAGAAGTGGGTTTTCAGGCCCGTGAGAAATTCTCCGAGCGTGAGAATTGTTGGGGATTGATTCCTGAAGGTGCTAAAATGAAGCTACAACGCTCTAAGACTTCTAGTCTGTCTTATTGCTGAAGCCCTAGAAGGGAAGTGGGGCAGTTGAGGGACTGTTGAGAAGAGAAGGGGCACACTTCCTTGGGTGGGACATGCATGTGGGGAATGAGAGGCTATAGGCTGTTAGTTGAGTGAGCGCATGAGACAAAGTCTTTCCTATTGTCCATGAGCCTTAGCCTGGTTAGGAACCCTTTACCCGGGTGGAGTTCAGTCCCAGCTCGGGGGTGACTCACTGTTGAGAGTGATGAACAATGTAGTCTAAGGATGGGAGGTTCATGGATGGTCTGTACACAGTTGGTGACAATATTTCCAAGATAAGTACCAATCGTATGATAAAATGATATGCTACATCGTATTTACGTGCTTATGTGATTATAATTGCCTATATGTTTATGGGCATTTACTTGTATATGCTGCATATCTGTGGTTACTTTTATTTTAGTATAAATTCTTATAGTACAGAATGTAATGGTTCATTTATGTTTGTATGTAAAGCTTCCACAAGAGTGATGTATGTACCTGTTTAAGTTGCATGCAATTTTAAGAGAAAATTTATGTGGCATAGCTGAGTTGATTACTAGGTATGTTACCATATGTTCTGCAGTAAGATAATGAAAGCGTTCCCTAGAGTAGCATGGCCCAGCCTATATAAGGCTAGGGATGTTACCAACTGGTGTCAAATAATGAGAGTTTTCTTTGGAGTGGCGTTCCTCGGCCCGCGGGTGGTCTGGGGAACGTTACAAATTGGTATCAGAGCTTCAGTTCAACATTGATCTTGAATCGGCCAGAGGGGTTTAGTTGAAGCGAATATTCATAGAAGAGTAACTTCGAAATGACCAAAATTCAAGTCACAGAGCATCCATGGAAAATGTTGGCATGTTGGCACGCGTGGTAAATTGTGGCACTGCGCGGAAAATGCTGGCGTGCAAGTTTGCACGGTAAATTGTGGCGCCGCGCGGAAGATTATTATGTGCGGATGCACACACTGAATTTAGTCCTGCATGGTGAGCACACACATAGTAATGTACACATGGGGTACACACGTATTACTTAACACATAGGAGTTTTGTTGGTACGCACATAGTATGAGTATAAGTTGTCTCGCGATAGTGTGTTCAATGGTGCGCATAGATAATTGTGCGTGATGAAACATGTTGAACTTTGATATGGTGAAATGCATAGGGACAAATGCATATGGAGTATTGGTGCACGATACCAAAACTGTGCACAATGGATATTGACGTACAACGCAAAAAGTAGCGTGCACAAGTTGTCGGTGCGACGAAAAAGAAATACATAGTGGATATAGGTGTGCAGAAAAGCATTTTACCTTGTGATGTTGTTATGCACGATAACTATAAATGTACAGGTCGAAGTTTAGTGTGCGCGAAGTCACTTGGAAGGCGATGAGTCTGAGTTTAAATTTCATAGTATTAGAAGAAAAAGAAACACACAACCACATTGAAGCATTGATTAAAAATAATTCCGAGTTTTAGATTTCCTTCGATTCAGACAGATGAAAGTAAAATATAAGCTTACAAGA
The DNA here is from genome assembly GCA_009831015.1 of Picea engelmannii. NCBI lineage: Eukaryota > Viridiplantae > Streptophyta > Pinopsida > Pinales > Pinaceae > Picea > Picea engelmannii. Next base: position 24,389 of record ML833346.1, read on the forward strand.
AAATCACACTATAAAGAAAACAAGATTCATAACACCACCAGATAGAATTTCATAATAAACAGTCTAAAATCCACTTCTTTATTTATATAATCGTATTAATCAAAAAATTACAAAAAGGGGATGACAACAGTTAGCTTGTTGTAAAAAGGGTCGTTTAAGAACATGCCTATCATCTCTAGTACTCCTTATCTTCGTTACCAGTTGTTAAAAAATTCACTGAAATATGCTTAATTTTAGTTGAAGACTCACTTCAGCTTAGTGATCTCCTCCTTTAAAGAATCTAACCAGACCGGTTGATTCTCTCCAACACTTTCGACCACCTCAGCCATGGATTCCTCCTTCCTCTGTCACTTGCTCCTTTTCTTCTTAGCGGCTGGCCTGTTGATGACTAAATCCTTCATAGTGGGATTCAACCTGAAGTCCAACCACGAGTCTATAGCCGAATCTGTCTGGAATTTAGTTGCTAGAATGTGCACAACGACCCTTTCCTCCTTATTCGCAGGAAAGTCTAGCATGTTGCCCGAATAACCAGTCTCACTTGATTTAGCCCTGTCCATGTATCCCAGGTTGTGGATACTGAAATGATTTTACAGAAAGAAGAAAGTCGAAAAATTTGGAGATTACTTTGGTTATGGATATGCAGATACCTTCATACTTGAGGATTGGTAGTTATAGAATTCCAATTATGAAGCGCATATAGATTACGTACAAGAGCGTTGGGTTGCCATGCTCGGCTAATCCATTTTGAATGATTAGATTTTGAGTTCATTACATGGAGGCATTCAAATAACGTCACATGGCTGCGAAGTACCAAACGAGTGAAGCAGGGTGATATGACTAGCCGTCACCTGCTCCACGAGTGGTCGATTTGACATGTTGAGACACGTGATACCACGTCTTGGCGAAAGTTCGACAAACCACCTTCTTACACAAATGTATCTCTGAAGGCACTACGCGTCTGTGTTTTCAAGACTTGGGTCTTATCTATAATTGTCATGGTGATAACACCAAGAAATCAGGAGAGATATTTCTGATGTATATATTGAACCAAAATGGTGCATATTTTCATGAATTATTGAATTGTTAGCTTGATAAGTTTCGATGGCTGCACATTTTGCATAATTAACAACAACTAGATCAGATCAGACTAGTGCAGAGTCCATAAGAATGGAAGACACATAGGGGAATTATAGTTAGCAAGATGAGAGTAGAGGGGTGGATGTCCATTTGGGCATTGAAGGAACGAACTCCAACAGACATGGAGAAGAAAGGAATGAAAACATGAATATGGTTGAGACCATTAAGAATTTGTAGAAGGATGTCCAAATCCATAAAGATGATAATGAAAGATTATAAAATCCAAAGAGCAGTAGGATGACTTCAACATGAAGTTATTGGAGGGCTTGAACAGAATAGAAAAGAAATTGGTTAAGGAGAGTGGCTCAAGTAAATTTGGGAGTCACAAGCCTTCAAAGGAGAAAAAAAAAGCAAAAAGTGTTAGTAGACATCACCATCATTCCCCAAGGCATTCCAATAAGAGAGCAGGAAACAACTCAAGTCTATCCCCTGTCAGAAGGTATAAGAGATATGGGGTGGATGAGTTGCGAGGAGAAATGAACAAAATCAAACCTCCTACATTTGATGGTGAGCACAAGAAGGATGAAGATGCTGAAACATGGTTTTTGGGCATGAGAAATTATTTATTCTTCTCATGCAGAAGGTAGAATTGCTATCTATCAACTCAAAGGAAAGACCTCCATGTGGTGGGATCAACCTGTGCAGGTGTAGCACATTGTAGAGAAAAGTGTTACTTGGAGGGAATTCAAGAAGTATTTTGAGAAGAAGTACTTGACTAAGAGATACTATGACAAGAAAATGAAAGAGTTCTTTGAAATAAATCTTGGAAGTATGACCATAGATGAATACGAGAGAAGGTTTTTGGAACTACTAAAGTATGTCTCTTTCATCAAGGATGAGACAGTCAAAATTCAAAGGTATTTGAGTGGATTTCCATTGTTCATCAGTGACAAAATACAATATGATGACCCCAAGACATTAGAAGAGGCCATAAGGTGAGATAAATGCCTATATGATTAGCAGAAAGCAAGGCCATCTTTCCAAAAGGCTTGGGAAGACAATAAGAAATTCAAGATGGATTAGAGGAAGAAGGGATCTAAGCCACCATTCTTCAGAAATAATCCACAAGGACAACAAATGCCTAAAGAACCCAGAACGATTGACACAGGCAATCAAGGGCCAAAGCAACCACCTATGCAATGTTGGGGTTGTAAAGGAGACCATAGGTTCAAAGATTGTCCTCACAGAGGTGAAAAAGGAAGGGTTATTCACAATGTACAACAAGCTGAAATAGTAGAGGACATGGGAAGATATGTGCCAAGTATTTATGCAGCGTTAGACAACAAGAAAGCATATTATCAGTCCCACATGATTGAAGTGGAAGGTATGATCAACAACCAAACCATTGGTATTTTAATTGATTCATGAGCTAGTAATAGTTATATAGACCCTAAGATGGTGGAAAGTTTGCAATTGCCAAGACGAAAGCATGGGAAATCCTGGTTGGTGCAACTGGCTACAGGAGCCAAAAGAAAATTTAATGAGATGGTTAAGTCATGCCTCATAGACATGAATGGACTGAACACCAAGGAAGATTTAAACATCTTGCCTTTAGGTTCCTATGACTGTCTAATTGGGATGGATTGTTTTTAACAACATCACACTATCTTAGATTGTCACAACAAAGCATTTACTTGCCTGGATGAGGAAGGGAAACTAAAGAAAGTACAGGAAATTCCCACAGCAGTAGTCATTAGAGAAATTTCAGCATTGCAACTGAAGAAATGTTACAGAAAAGGGTGTCAATTAATGGCAGCTCATTTGGCAGAGACAACTAGAGATAAGGTGCCAAATTTGGAAGATTATGCAGTCCTGGAAGATTTTGAAGATGTGTTCAAGGAGGTACCTGGACTACCCCCAAGGAGAGACATTGATTTCACTATAAATTTAATGCTTGGAGAAGCGTTAGTATCAAAGACTCCTTACAGAATGAGTACACCATAATTGAAGGAGTTGCAAATGCAGCTTGAAGAACTTCTGAAGAAGGGGTATATACGCCCAAGCGTGTCACCTTAGGGTGCCCCAATCTTGTTTGTGAGAAAGAAATATGGAACACTAAGATTGTGCATTGACTTCAGACAATTGAATAAAGTGACTGTTAAGAACAAGTATCCTCTGCCAAGGATTGATGACCTCTTTGATCAATTGAAGGATGCAAAGATATTTTCAAAGATAGATCTTAGATCAGGATACCATCAGGTAAGGATTAAAGAATAATATGTCAACAAGACCGCCTTCAGGACAAGTTATGGTCATTATGACTTCACAGTGGTTCCATTTGGGTTGTCTAATGCACCAACTATTTTCATGTGCTTAATGAATGGTATTTTCCGAGAGTATTTGGAAAAGTTTGTCATTGTCTTTTTAGATGAAATTATTATATATTCCAAGTCAGAGGAAGAGCATGAACAACATTTGAGGATGGTGTTTCAAGTATTAAGGGAACATTAGTTGTATGCCAAATTGAGCAAGTACTCATTTTATCAGAAACAAATTCATTATTTGTGGCATATCATTTCAAAGGATGGGATAGAAGTGGATCTTGAGAAGATAGAAGCCATTAGTGAATGGTCAGCACCGAAGAATGTGACAGAGGTGAGATCAGTCATGGGTCTTGCAGCATACTACAGAAGATTTATTGAAGGATTCTCAAATATTTCTCACCCAATCACTTATTTGGAAATAAAGGGAGTGAAGTTTCAGTGGACATTGGATTGCAAGGAGAGTTTCCAACACTTGAAACAATTATTGACAAGTGCTCCAATATTAAGGATCGCAGACCCAGATGAAGAATTCATTGTATGCATTGATGCATGTAATGAAGGACTTGGTGGAGTCCTCAGTCAAAATAGGTTTGTCATATGTTATGAATCAAGGAAGTTGAAGGATCATGAAAGAAACTATGCCACTCATGATTTGGAGTTGGTAGCCATAGTGCATGCCTTGATTAAATGGAGACACTACCTCATGGGAAAGAGGTTTGAGCTAATAATAGACCACAATGGTCTGAAATATTTATTTGATCAGCCAAATCTAAATGCTAGGCAAATCATATGGTTAGAATTTCTAAGCGAATATGACTTTGATATAAAGCATATCAAGGGGAAAGAGAATAAAGTGTCTAATGCACTTAGCAAGAGGGTGCATGAATTACATGCTACAACTATTAGCATGTATTAGATTGATATTAAAAGAAAAATTATGGAGGCTGCAAATGCAGATCTGCAATACAAAGAATTGGTAGCAATGCTACAACAGGGTAAGATACCGCAAAGTGTGGACAATTATAATTTGGGAATAGATGGAATATTGTTGCGCAAGAACATAATTTTTTGTTCCAAATGTCCAAGACTTGAAACGCATGATTTTGCATGCAATGCATAATGCTCCTTATGCAAGGCAACCTAGATATCAAAAAACTGTGGCAGTGATCAAGAGCCATTACTTTTGGCTAGGTATGAAGAGAGAGATCGCCGAGTACATCACTAGATGTATGGAATGCCATAAAGTTAAAGATGATAATAGGAACCCAACAGGGTTTCTACAACCTTTACCCATTCCTGAATGGAAGTGGGAAGTAGTGACAATGGATTTTATTACTGGATTTCCTAGAATAGGCAAGTTGCATGATTTGATCATGGTGGTGGTGGAAAAGCTTACAAAAGCTGCCCATTTTATTCCATTGAAAACTACTCACAAGGTATAATATGTTGCTGATATTTTTATGAAGGAAGTGTCACAATTGCATGAAATTCCTAAAACAATTGTGTCCGACAGAGACCCGAAATTCACCTCGAATTTCTGGAAAGGATTGTTCAAAGGATTCAGAACGAGTTTGAACTTTAGTACAACTTATCACCCTGAGTCTGATGGACAGATAAAGAGGGTGAATAGAGTGATAGAAGATATACTGAGAATGTATGTGATGGACAAACCATTGAAATGGGAAGACTACCTACACTTGGTAGAATTTGCTTACAACAATGGGTATCAGGCATCATTGAAGATGAGCCCATTTGAAGCACTTTATGACAGAAAGTGATATACTCCAGTAAGTTGGGATAATCCAACTGATAGGATAGTAGTTGGGACAGAGTTGCTCAAGGATATGGAGGACCAAATGATAAAAATTAAGCAGAATTTAAAAGCTGCCCAAGACAGATAGAAAAGTTATGCCGATAAGAACATAACTCAAATAGAATTCAAAGTGGGTGGTCATGTCTTCCTGAAAGTAAAAGCTAACAGGAGTTCCCTGAAGCTGGGAAGCTGCGCCAAGTTGGCAGCCAGATTTTGTGGGCCATTTGAAATCCTAGAGAGGATTGGTCCAGTTGCTTATATGATTGCATTGCCTGCATCTATGTCTGTTCATAATGCCTTCCATGTATCATTGCTAAAGAAATATATACCTGATGCTAATCATGTTATTGTCTGGAATGTGATTCAGGTGGAGCAAGAAGGTTCTTTTCAAGTGCATCTGGTGTGCGTTTTGGACTAGAAAGTCAAGCAGCTTCGGAATCAAGCCATAGGGCTTGTAAAGGTTCAATGGACCTCGTATGGTCTCGAGGACACTACTTGGGAGCATGAGGATGCAATGCGGACAGAATACCCACATCTTTTTGAAGATTTTTGAAAACTCTGTTGTATATGGGTGTATGATGCATTGAGGACAATGCATAAATAAGTGGAGGGGATTGTAATATCCCTCGGCCGAACCCAATTGTAAATGTAATATAAGTGTACTTAAGCTGGTGAGCTGTTTTGACATCATTTTGTATTGCAATCCATATGGCATAGTGCACACATGAACTGCATGGTAAAACGATGTAGTATGCACATTCCCAGATACCACACATAGTTACTAAAGTGTGCGCAATATGGAGGACAATGAGCCTCGTGTATATGATATGTGTTATAGGATGGTGAGCTAGTTATTATAAGCTGGGATGCTTATGTTTTGGTATTAGGCCGGAACACCTAGATGTTAAAGGCCAATGCGCCTATTTTGTACATGAATCATGATTAATATAAAATACATCGCTGCACGCAGACCGACCATGATAAAAGAGATGGGGGACTGAACTTCACCAATTAGGGAAAGGGAGGGCCAAAAGTCAAGGGAATATTATATTAATATTTCCTAAAGCATAAAGTTGGGATAATTATTTTGTCCTAAGTTCTAAAGTTGGGGACAAGTGGACCAAAGTAACTTCCGATATGACAAGTGTCAAGTTGGGGACATGCATTCATATCGTGGGGGACTTAGCTCATTTGGTCACTTTTCACAGGGATTTTTCTTACCAACAGCTTGACCATCATTCTCCCATAACTTTCTTCACTCACTTATCCAGTCACTGATTCCATGACCATTTTCACTCACGCATTTCCATTATCCTTGAGACATCCATTTCTCCATTTCTGAGCCTGTTCCCATAACCTTTTCCAGTTGGTGTACCTGGTTAGCTTGGAGAAGGATTGAAGAAGCGGGTTGTAAGGCCCGTGAGAAATTATTCGAGTGAGAATTATTGGGGATTGATTCTTGCAGGTGCTAAACTGCAGCTACAATGCTCTGAGACTTCCGGTCCGACCCGTTGTTGAATACTTGGAAGGGAAATGGGGAAACCGAGGGACTGTTGAGCAGAGAAGGGGACCACTTCCTTGGGTGGGACAGAGATGTGGGGAATGATAGGATGTAGGTTGTTAGTTGAGTGAGCGCTTGAGATAGAGTCTTTCCTATTGTCCATGAGCCTTAGCCTGGTTAGGAACCCTTTACCCAGGTGGAGTTCAGTCCTAGCTCGGGGGTGACTCAGTGTTGAGAGTGATGAACAATGTAGTCTAAGGCTGGGAGGTTTGTGGAAGGTATGTATGTAGTTGGTGACAATATTTCCAAGATAAGTACCAATCGTATGATAAAATGATATGTTGCATTGTTATTTACGTGCTTATGTGATTGTAATTGACTGTATGTTTATGGGTATTTACTTGTATAGGTTTCATATCTATGGTTACTGTTATTTCAGTATAAATTTGTATAGTACATAATGTAATGGTTCTTTTATGTTTATATGTAAAGCTTCCACAAGAGTGTTGTATGTACCTGTTTAAGTTGCATGCAGTTTTAAGAGAAAATTTGTGTGGCATAGCTCAGTTGATTACTGGGTATGTTAGCGTATGTTCCGTAGTAAGAGAACATAAGCGTTCCCTAGAGTAGCATGACCTGGCCTATATAAGGCTAGAGATGTTACGAACTGGTGTTAGAGCATGAGAGATTGCTCTGGAGTGGCGTTCCCAGGCCTGCGGGTGGTCGGGGGAATGTTACAGATGTTGTTGAATAGGTTTAGCATTCAGATAAGTTTTAATATCATGTTTGAAAATGTCGGGGTCGATCTCTAACATCTCTTCGTATGACCAAGAAAATACATCTCAAAATTCTTTGAAGAGATCAGTGTAGATATGAATTTCCTCACGCCAACAAGTTGCACCGATATATACATTTTCAATTTTATAGGGGTTCAAGAGATGTCGATCACGACGGTAGGAGAAATGTTCGCCATGCTTCCTTCGACATAAATACCATGCGTATCTAATGAAACCACGGTGTGATCGCCCATCTCACTCATATTGACCTAAAATCATCTTGTTCAATCCTAACAAGCTCCGAGGGAAAATAGGAGAGATGATGCATATCGTCCCAAGGCCTATCGAGACCATACACGACGTCTAATATGGCTTCATCCGAGGGAAAAGTATCATCAAGGAAATCATGCGAACAAGATGATTGAATGGACCATATGGGCTCTAAAATGGGATCCACCTCATCTGTCCGTGAGGAGGAAGGATCTTGTACAATAGTAGCTTCTACAATATCCTAATACACAACTTATATTGCAGATAATGGCATCGCCATCCTGACGTGAAAATGACCTTTGTATGACATAGTCAGGGAATGTAGGGTCCAAGGGTCGTTGAAATACAAAGTATGGAAAGGAACGAACCTCATCGACAATGAAGACTCACTGGAGATGGAATTAATATATTAAATTGGTATCATGAAATAAAATTTACCCATTAAGGAGGAATACATCATGACACCAACATTCTCAATTTCTTGCTGAGAATTATCAATAATAGGGACCAAAGGTCCCACCGTTGCATTAGGACTAGGATGCGAAAAGGACAACTAGTTGATCATCACAATATTTCCTTCGTGAGGACATCATATAATGCAGAAAACCAATGACACAATGGTTATCATAGCATAAGTCCAATTACGCCCTAGTAGTAGATTATAGTGAAGGGGCACATCAACTAGCTCGACCTTAGCCTTTACAATCTTTCCACCTAACTAGACCGGAAAATTAGGAAGGATACCATGGGGTCTAAAATAATGTCCATCAAATGTAGTCAACATGGTCATGGATTGAGACAGGGGTGAAGAACCAATGGATTTCCAACGTGCTAGAGACATCACGGATATCGAAGCACCTTCATAAATTACAGTACGCTTGATGGTAACTTTTGTGCACTCTAGATGGATTTGAAAGGCCACATGGTAAGGTAAGCGAGGCTTAACATTTGTGACATCAAACTTGATAACCTTTGAGCCACATGGGCCTAGATATCCTAACGCAGAAAACAAGGCATTCATCTCTGAAGGACACATCTGGAGCAGCTCCAATGTTAACATTGCCCAAGGGGTTCAGCCCAAATCCTTGACAATCGAGTAGTTTTTGGCGGATGTAGAATTAGGATTGTGGGAAGAGCGCTTAAGTACTCCTTTCTGAATATGAGGTGAAGGTTCCATCTTATTGATATGCAGAGGTGTTTTTGGGGGAGGAGGAGGCTTTGGACCTAAAACATTCTATGAAGAACCGTAATCATGTGATCGAGTGGCCACATCAATCTAAGACTTGACCATATTGACACAAAGATTGCCACCATCATGTGCCGAAGGGGTTTGACTCTCGTTCGGTGCATTTCAAGTGTTAGAGGTTCCCGACGCCATATTTTGGTTATGTGGAAATGGTTTGGTCAGCACAACAGGCTACTTCATGATGAGCCTCAAGGCTTCCTCGATTTTGGGGCACAAGTGGGTAAGGTGATCATATTTTAAAAGTTTACAGGGAAACTTCACATTCCTCTTTTCTTTCTTTCCCTCACCAACATTACTATTTGATTTATAATTATTATTGTTGTCCTTGGCTCTGTTATTATTATTTTTTCGACCCTTACTATTATTATTGTTGGGTATATGTTATATTCTTTGCATGTGTGTGTGTGGGTGCATCAGGTTCAACAACTGCGTCTGACGATCCCTCTAGTACTGCTCTTTGTATCGTGTGTGCTTGACGCTTCTTGGGGGGTCCCAGGGGGGGCTAGGTATGCCTCCCGCTGGTTATGGACAACATTCGACACCAGGCGGTAGCCCAGGGCAGTGTCCCAAATTTTGTTTTTGGGCGGTTTTTGCTATTTTTAGCGGTTTTCTAAATTAATCCTAGATTAAGGTATTAGGGTTTTAGTATCTATTGAATACCTAAAAACATTGTATATATTGTATGGTGAATGGTGAAATTCGATATAATGAAAATAAGAAAGGTTTTCCCCGGTTGAGGGTTTCTGGTATAAATCTTTGTGTACTATGTGTATGAGCCATTGGTTAATTTTTGTTTTGCTTAAGAATATATATATGCATTGCTTTACTTCACAAGTTTAAAACTTACAATTAACACATCCTTTACTCGTGCTCCCTCTCGGTTTCTAGTTACCGTTTGGGTTTGACAATGACTATACAAAATGCATATCCGTCAATGGGGTGCTGGAGGACGAAGCCTTAGCTTTTCCTACTACAAACTGGTTAAGAGACAAATCCTTGAGTTGGTTCATCACCTAGTCTTTAGTATTATCATTTGTGGAGCCAACAATTCCATCGGCATGAGGCCCGAGCCTTTGTCTAGGATCATAATTTTGTCGTGGTGCATCAGGGAGAATTTCATAAAGCATCTTAGATTGAGCATATATAAGGTCTAACTATTGGGATTTGAATATATCTTATTCCTAAGTGGTCACTCCAAATGTAGAAACATCCTTTGAAATGTAAGGCAACAAATACTAGAGGAACCATTCCAACAGAAACTTTGGAGGAATGTAGACTTTAATCAACCTCTTCCATCTATGCCACTCTTAAATATGATTAGAAATATGGGCGGCTTTATCTTGCCTAAGAGTCGACAAGAGTTATAGGATGGCATCGAAATGAACCGATAGTTGGAAGTTATTGAAAAAGGCCAAGACCATCTGACTGAAATTTTTGTAGGTTCCCCCAGGTAGCTTGATGTACTACTTCATGGTGACCCCGACAAGGGTGTGTTGAAATAACCTCAAAAAAATAGAGTTGTAATTAAGGGAGTTAGATGAGCACCATAGGTGAAAGGTAGTAACATGATCACCCGAGTCTTCACCATTCTTTCCTTCAAACTTTTGAATTTCAGAAGGAAGCTTGGTGGGGACAAGGGGCCATGACGGATCATGATGCACATGGTGATTCATCAATTTTGACAAGTTTGGTAGATTTAGTGTGGCCATAAAAGGGAGTTTGGGTTGCAACCTCTGAGTCCATGATCCTAGGAAATATTGGGGTTGAGATATTGCAGGACAAATAGGGTTCTGGTATACACCATGGCCTTGACCGATAGGATAATATCTTGTGGTTGATTCATGAAAGGTTTTAAGGGAACCATACCCACAAAAGTGGCATGATAAGGATTAAATACGTTTCCCTAGAGAAAGGAACTCTGTGTTGGGGGTTTCCTATACTGTAAAAATGACTTCCACTGAATGGAACACTAGAGGATAGAGGGGGGTTCACCATAATAAATGCGTTTGTAGGAATCAACATGGAGGAAGAGGAAATGACAGATGAAATATAGGAAGTAAAATGACCACCCATTTGAGCACTCCATCCTAGAGCATTGAAACTAGGATTAGGCCATGAGGAAGGAGATTCCAACCTCCAATGGTAGGAGTTTCTTGAGGGATATGACTCCCAACAAATGAGAAAGGCACATAAGGAGGCGTAGTGCCCCCAAACCCAAAACTAGGATTCATATGAGATGAGGAAATATAGGATGACATGTGCGAAGTCAAGTATGGCATACCATATGAGAAAGGATTAGAGGTTGAAGGTATTAACTGAGTACTATGATTTGGCATACTGTAAGGGAATACAAAATGATTCGTTCCCATGGTGTTAGCGACAATTCTTGTCTTTGGCATCGGGATATCCAGGTCTGCAGGTTGCACGAGGAGCACCCAAGCGCAGCGCACAAAAAAAGTCCTTTTTGAACTTAAAATCAAGCGAGCGGGCAGGATTATAGTGTCAACGGTCTGGATCCATCCATATGAGCAGATCAACGGTTGGTGGGAAATTGCGAATAAGGAATTTGCTTCGAAGTTAACACAATAGATCGCGCCCATAGTGTGTAGGGGAGAATAGCAGCCATCCATCCAGAGCACGCGTGGCGCGAGATCTAGTCACATCAGCATTTCGGCATTCGAAAGTTCGAGGGATGAGAGTTTCATGTTGTTCCACATCTCGAAACCCCGAACCCCGATAGCGTCGAAAGCACCGAAAGTGGGGCCTGCGGTATCACGAAACATTTTCAACCGTCCATCCAAAGGGGACACCTGGAGGAAAACTAAGCCATCTCGGCGTTTCTCTCATCGCGATTTCAAGAAGCAAGGATCAGCCCCTTCATATACGCGAACGCCGAAAGCACCTTTGGGAGTAAGCGCAGGGCCACAGCCCGCTGTCACTTGAGAAAGGAAGAGAGTTATGCAAAGGTGCCAACGCGTTGGGTTTTGCCACAGAAGGGAATACCGCATCCTCCAAGACCAGTTCAGCCCGACTTCAATCCTGGTCCTCGCTAAAGAATTAAATGAAGCTAAACAAAGGTAGTTGAAACCTCATCTCACTTATTGAATGCAAGGTATGGGGGTTTCGACAGACAGTCTGCCCGAGACGGTCCTATACACTGATTTTCTCCAAAGGGTCATGGCTGGTCCTCATCTGACCAGAGAAAGTATGTGCACACCATGTTGGCCTTTAATGTTGCAATTATCTCCCCTGCAAGAGCCATGCGCAGTTAAGGCGACGTCTGACGAAAGTTATCCGTCTGAATTCGGCTGAAGGGACACCACACCTTGGATGACTAAACATGCCTGTGATAGGCAAATTTTGCTGAGTATATAGACTCGGTCTTTGTATTTTGTAATCTATCGATGGTAGAGTGAGGATCCCGATTGTAATGTTTTAACAAACGCTCTAGTTTTATGGTTATGCATCTGTATGTAAGATTTCTGGTTTTATGAAAGACAGTTTCCCTGTTTCATCTAGTTTTCATCTCATATTGAGGGATTTCATGATTGACTGATTCACATGAATTATTGCAGCTGCGTTATGATAAAGGTTTTATTGTGACACTATTGTATTCCCTGGTTTTTTGTGTTTGAATGTAAGATGATATCACATTTAAATGCATTCTCCTACAGTCTGCTAGAAACCCGATGTTGACAACATACCTTTGCATCTATCTGATATAAGTCTTCCCCCTTACTCACCCTTACTACAACTCACTATCTGAAGTATGTCCAAGACCTCACCTACCCATGCGTGCCGGGCCTAGTTTCGGAGTCGAAACAATATCATCCGAGTTTACTTCCATTCGATCACCTCTTCCATACACAAACCATGACATAAACTGATGGGCGTCGGGCTCTGCTCCTGCTGCAATCAAGGAGTGACTTCCATTGCCAACATTTCTGGTGCCATTGTCGGGGAGGAAGTTGAAAATTTTCCCCGGGATTGAACGACATTGAACCTCTGATTCCGAAGGTGCATCGGGTATCAGAGCCTTTGAATATTTCTACTATGCACCTGGTGACTCCATTGTGATGAATTCGCTGGGGAGAACTTGCTCTATTAATTTTGGCTTTTAGAGGCAGACACACACAGTCTCATCCACAACTGCCTCTAGCTACACCTGAAACTGATCCAGAGGTGGTTCTCAGAAAAGGAAAGGCCTCCGAAGAAGAAGCTCCCACCGCCGAACCAGGTAATCTACCATCTCCTTCTGTAGGAACTCCATTCTCTCCTCCTCAGTTTCTTATTAGACATCCTTCAGGGGTTTCCCGTTTCCTGAATTTTGGGAGTGTTCCTACTGAGTTTTCCCCTCCCGGTCTAGGAATGGAGGGAGAAATCCTTGTCACTCCCCTCTCCTTTGAGGCTGTACCTTGGCGTAGGCCCAGGATTGCAGAAAATTTCCCCACTCCTATCTTTACTGCTCCGCCTCTTGTTACCGTTACTACTCCTATGCAAAGAGGAGCACCTAATGAATTGAGCTCGCTAGCCTTCTCCTTAAATCCCCTCTTATTTCCCACTCCACTTTGGGACTCATTCCAGGTAGCCCCTTCGCGAACTCCTTCTCCTCCGAGTTCTCCTCCACCTAATATCCCTATGGCAGTAGCAAATCCCCCTATGACCAGAATGGAGGCCATTATAGCCGCTAGGTATGCTCCCCTCATGCTACCGCAGCCTCTCAACGCCCTCCTAGCAGATGGTTACCTCAAGCAGTTGCCCAAGTTTACAGGTGAGGGGGACATAACTGCAGAAGAACACCTAGAAGCCTTTTACCGTTTCACAGATGATAATGTCATCATGCATGCAGATGTATGGATGGGGATTTTTGTCCATAGCCTTCAAGGTGAGGCTAGAAAATGGTTCAAATCCCTGCTTCCTGGATCTATTGATGGGATCGAAGCTTTAGATAATGCCTTTTTGAGACAGTGGGGAGATAAAAAAGAATTCATGTATTACATGACAGAGTTTGGGTCTTTGAAGAGAAAAGAAGGAGAGTCTGTCTCCGACTTCTCTAAGAGATTCAATAAAATGTACAATAAAATCCCTGCTGAGATCAAACCCTCAGAAGCCTCTGCAAATATCACTTATGCCAGCACTTTTGATCCTGATTTTTGCCTCCTGCTCAGGGAAAGAAGAGCCACTACTCTGGCCCATATGCAAGATGCAGCTGTGGAGGTAGAATCTAATATATTAGCTGTTGAATGACTCAGGAGAACTACTGGTAGAAACATATCCAGGCAGAGGCCTAAATCTTCCTCATCCAACTCCTCTCCCTTGCCCCTTCAGACAGATGAGACATCTAGAATACTAAAGACACTTTCTGCTAGAATGGATAGGTAGGACTTAGAAGGGAAGCCCATGTACAGAAATCCCCAGAATGCTGATGGTAGAGGTTTCAGGAGACCTGATAACAATGGACCGTGGGACTTCCCAAGGGAACAAAGGGAAAAAGACAGAGAAGATCAAAGGATTCAAACCCCTCTCCAAAATAACCTGGTTACTCATGAGGAAGGGGGGGAGATAGACGAGTTCGACCCCGAAATTCATTGTGTTGAAGAAGCTCCTCCTTTTCCTCATTTGACTCAGTCTGCATATGAGAAATCCCTGATGAACGTTCAAATCCATGAGTTAGGTAAGGGAGAAAGGGCTGGTCACGCCTCTAACAGATACAACCTCAGGTAAAGAAAGAAATAGGGAGACTTTGATAGCCAAGATCAACTCCTCATAATAGAAAGGTCTACTAAAGCTGCAACAATCACTACTAAAGAAAAGATAACTCAGAGTGCTTCGCCAGCAACCAAGGAACCTTTCACTGAGGTAAGGGCAGCTCCTAAGCCTATTCCTTCCTTCAATTTTGAGCATGAAATTTAGAAGATTAGAATCCTTGTATCCCTATCAGAACTAGTTAAAAATGAAGATTTCAAAAGGTCTCTCTCCAAGCTGCTACAATCTGAGCTCCCCCAACCTTCCACTGACTCAATAAATCTCCAAGATGAAAAGCCAGTAGTTGTCCTAGGGCCCATGGTAGAAGATAGAGATGATTCATCCCCTCCCTTCTACACATCCCTTAATATACATGATAAAGTGCTGCATAACTGCCTCATGGATTCAGGGGCTTCCCATAACCTTATGCCGAAAATAGTTATGGAAGAATTGGGACTGGAGGTGACAAAAAATGATCATGATTTGTACTCTTTCGATTCGAGAAGAGTGTAGTGTCTAGGAGTCATCAAAGACCTGGCAGTTTCTTTCTTTCAGCTACCCATGAAGAGTGTGGTCATGGATATTGCGGTAGCTGACGTTCCCCCCAAATTTGGCATGCTGTTGTCTAGATATTGGATTAAAAAGCTTGGGGGAACATTGTAGATGGATCTCACATATGCCACCATTCCAGTCTTTGGAGGGGAACAAAGGATGTTATATAGAGAAGCTCAGTTGGCCTACATTGTTAGTGATGAAGCAAATCCCACCAATCACCCCATCTTTGCACTTGACACCGACCTGGGGTCTAGTTTATTGCAGCTCACTGATGCTCCCGAAGACCTTTTCCAAGTCAGAAAGCAGCCCAGTCTTGATTATCCAATTCCCCCTCCAACCCCTTCCGTGTGGAAGATGTTTTTCGATGGAGCTTCTTCTAGCGAAAGTGCTGGTGATAGGGTAGTTTTCATATCACCTTGTCAAGAGGCCATATCCTTGTCATACAAGCTGGAATTTGAAATCACCAACAATGTGGCAGAGTATGAAGCTCTTGTTCTGGGTATGAGGGCTGCAAAGGAAATGGGAATTAAAGAAATAACAATATTTGGAGATGCTGAGTTGATTATCTAGCAAGTAAAAAATGCTTATCGTACTAAAAATCCCAAGCTCAGGAATTACAGAAATGAGGTATAGGACCTGATTGACAATTTCTTCTTGGCCTTTAACATTTCTTTCATTCCGAGGGGGGAGAATACTTCAGCCGATTCTTTAGCTGTCTCAGCTAGTTTGCTCAAAGTTCCTCTACCGCCTAGGGTCAAATATGATGTTGAAATAAGATATAGGCCCTCTATACCGGACAACGTCAAGCATTGGAAGGTATTTGAAGATGACCTGGAAATCGAAAAATTTCTCCAATCTGTTGATGAATTTTCTGCGCTGCACATTGATCAGGATCCCGACCCGGAAGGTAACCCTTGCCCTAAGGTGTTTTTAAATAAAATTGCTAATCACCAGATTATTCAAATGCCCAACAATCACATTCTGAGAGGACTGGTCCCCTTGGAAAGACTGTTCGATGGGAATGATGTGGCCGTAAAGGGTAAGGTTTCAAATGAAGATGCTGATACAACCGAATGAAACATTGGCACCCAAGAGGAGCCTAGGTTTGTCAAATTATCAAGCAGTTTGACCAGAGAACAGAAGGCCGAATATATTGAGTTGCTAAAAGAGTTTGCTTATGTGTTTGCATGGACATACGAAGACCTCAAGACTTATGACACATCTGTCATTGAGCACAATATCCCACTAAAGGAAGAGGCTAAACCATTCAGATAGAAGTTGAGACAGATAAATCCCATGTTTCTACCCATCATGGAGAAAGAAGTGAAGAAATTGTTAGATGCCCAAATTATTGTCCCCTTGAGATGTTCCGAATGGGTGGCCAATTTGGTCCCAGTAAGGAAGAAAAGTGGAGAAATCAGACTCTATGTTGATTTCAAGAACCTGAACAGGATCTCAAGGAAAGACAATTATCCCCTGCCCAACATGGAACACATATTGAAAAGGGTAATGGGTGCCTATAGGATATCCATGATTGATGGTTTTTCTGGTTATAATCAGATATCAGTCATGCCTGAGGATAGAGAAAAAATATCCTTCACCACTCCTTGGGGTACATTCATGTATGCCAAAATGCCTTTTGGATTGATGAATGCGGGAGCAACGTTCCAGTGAGCTATGGATATAGACTTCATCGGGGAGAAGGACCAGTTTGTGGTAATCTATCTAGATGATATCATGGTCTTCTCTAGGTCAGACAAGGAGCACCACTGCCACTTGAGGAAAGTTTTCTTGAAGTGTCGGAGGTTTGGCCTATCCCTAAACCCCAAGAAATCTTTGTTTGCTATGAAGGAGGGGAAGTTATTAGGCCATATAGTATCAACAGAGGGAGTGAGAATTGATCCTAGTAGGGTAGAGGCGATTCAAACCCTGTCACTTCCTAGATCCAAGAAGGAAGTTCAGGCCTTTCTGGGAAAGATCAATTTCTTGAGGAGATTCGTCTCAAATTTTGCTGAGTTGGTGAAACATATCATAGCCATGCTTAGAAAAGGAAATGAAGTAAAATGGACTGCTAAACCCAGGGAATCTTTTATCGAAATAAAAAGGGCATTGAAGGAGGCACCTGTGCTGATCAGTCCTGACTATTCCAAAGAGTTCCTAATTTTCTCTTTTGCTTCTTTTGATACAATAGAGGCGGTCTTGTTGCAGAAAAATAAGGAAGGGCGAGAGCAACCCATTGCCTTCTTTAGCAGGGCATTAAGAGATGCAGAGATCAGGTATGAAATCATGGAGAAACAGGCCTATGCCTTAGTGAAATCTCTCAAATCTTTCGGAGTCTATGTCCTGCACTCAAGGGTAACCGCATACGTTCCTTCGACCTCTGTGAAGGACATCCTTATACAGCCTGATATAGATGGGAGAAGAGGCAGATGGATCGCTAGAATCCTGGAATTTGACTTGGAGATAAAGCCCACCAAGTTGGTTAAGGGGCAAGGTTTAGCCAAGCTACTGGCTGAATCCAATTACGAAGCCCTGGGCATTAGTTTCATCAATACTTGCTCACGAATTCAACAAGTTGAGTTTCCCAGTCAACGCTCTCAGGAAGGCGTATTGCTGACAGAGTGTTCCTGGTATCGTGACATTTTGTACTTTCTGCGGGAGTTGAAGCCCCCGGATGGAATGTGTAAAAGTAAGGCAAGAGATTTAAAGCTCAAGGCAGTCAGATATTGCCTCATTGGGAAAGTCTTATACTGGAGAGACCCCCTAGGAGTGCTGCTAAGATGTATGAACCCACTAGAAGCCCAGAAGGTCATGTTTGATTTCCACAGAGGCCTTTGTGGGGGGCATCATTTCTGGAAGACCACAGCTCACAAAATCCTTAGGGCTGGGTATTACTGGCCCACTTTATTCGTTGATGTCAGCATAGAAATCAGGGCCTGCATCAAATGCCAAAATTTCTCAGGGAAACAACAGCTTGGGCCACTACCAATGAATCCTGTGATAGCTTCAACACCTTTTCAATAGTGGGGGCTAGACTTTATCAGGGATATTCATCCTCCCTCAAGTGGCCAACACAGATGGATCCTGACTGCAACAGATTATTTCACCAAATGGATAGAAGCTGTCCCTACTAGAAGTACATCCCACAAAGTAATTATCAGCTTCCTGGAGGATATCATAGCCAGATTTGGCTGTCCCAGCAGGATCGTAACTGATAATGCTGCTTCTTTCAAATCTGAGCCTCTCATTAAGTTCCATGAGCAGTTCCAAATCTCGCTAATTCACTCCACCCCCTACTATCCCCAGGGAAATGGTTTAGCCGAATCCTCCAACAAGGGCCTGATAAGGATCATCAAAAGACTATTGGAGGACAACAAAAGGGCCTGGGAGTTGAAGTTGAAATTTTCTTTATGGGCTGATCGAGTGACAACGAAGAAATCCCTGGGCACCTCGCCTTTTTAGCTGGTTTACAGAGCAGAGGCGGTTTTTCCCACTTAGCTTGCCTTACCTGTGGTGAAGTTCTTTCAAGATTATGAGGGAGAGCTGGATCATATGATCAGAAGGATTCATCAGATAGTAGAAGTACAACAGATCAAGGAACAAGTGAGGGACACCGCTCATAGTCATCAGCAAAGGGTCAAATAGGCTTTTGACAGGAAGGTCAGGAAGAAGGAGTTTGAGATCGGGGATTTGGTACTTAAGTGGGATGCACCCAGACAGGATAAGGGAAAACATAGAAAGTTTGATGCCCTCTGGATTGGCCCCTTCAAAATCTCTGAGGTCTTCTCAAACAACACATACCATTTGCACGATCTGGAGGGTGAAGAGGTTTTCAACAACCCAATGAATGGGAATTTTCTGAAGAAATGTTTTGTTTGAGCCTTAGACAGCTCCTTTGTTTGTAAATATTGTCTGTTAGTTCTCTGTCAATTTTCTGTTTGTATATTTTCGGCTTAGTAAATGACTCCATAGCCCAATAGCAAGGCACTAAAACTGCAGAATGAGTTCTTAGAGCATCACAGGGACGAATCTATCCCCCATGGAGCCTATATGTTAGCGACAATTCTTGTCTTTGGCATCGGGATATCTAGGTCTGCAGGTTGCACGAGGAGCGCCCAAGCATAACGCACAGAAAAAGTCCTTTTTGGACTTAAAATCAAGCGAGCGGGCAGGATTATAGTGTCAATGGTCCGGATCCATCCATATGAGCAGATCAATGGTTGGCAGGAAAACCCTCATATAATGAAAAGAAAATGCAAGGACTCAATAAAAACCTCACAGGAAAACCCTACAACAAGCAAAAGGAGACAAGCCAAGAAGGATACCAAGAAGTAACTACCTAGACCCATGTGCAAGGACAACAAATGATAGAAATGACAAGAAAAAGAGTTCACCCAAAAGATTCACCAATAAAGTGGTTTCCTATCACTTTGTAGGCAATTAATAGTCAGCAAAGGGACCCAAGAAGTCTCAACAACCAACAAAACTCACCCATCAAACACCAAACTCAACCAAACAAACTAAAGAGATAATGTACGTGATTGTTCAGATAACAACTCACGTATGTACGCCCCCTAAATGAAGACAACTCGCGTACGTACGTGCCATGTCAAGGGACAACCCATGTATGTCAAGGAAGACACTACAAGGGAAAGGGTTAGGCCAAGAAACTCATATATAATGGAAAATATAGGTTGGTAAGAAACATAAGATAGAGAAACTCAAGAAAAAAGAGAGAAAATCAAGGAGAAAAACACCCAATACTCGAAAAAGGATATCTCCCTAGTGGTGTCACCAATTCTGTTACAAGGAAAATCTCTCTATGGCTAGGGGAAAACCACAACATATGGAACGACACCCATAAATCAACTCTAATATCAAGTATGTTTTATAAATGAAATGTTAACAAGAAAAGGATAGAATCCTACCTCGTCCAGACGTCCGAAGAAGACCATCGTTGAGCACGCGACCCAAAGCTTTACACCTGCAACTTGTCTTAAACAACAAAGATACACAAGCATGTGGTATTGATATATAATGTTAGCATATAAATCAGCATAATCCATTAACAAACATAACAAATATTCCCATGGAAAGAAATATAAATATTTGTAGGATATTAATTGGATGAGAAGAGATTATTTCTATTAATGTAATAAAAAAAAGTACATAGGTGAAAAATTATGTAATGGCACATATCAGAACCGAGAAACTAAGTCCCTCCAGCTGGGTCTCCACCACTTCAATCATCCACAAAGGCAAGCTCACATGTAGGAGTCAATGAGTTTCTCCATCACAAGATAGGAAGAGCTTGGGGGTTGAACAGAAGAAGTTCATACTTTTAAGGACAAAGGGATGCAGACTCAATTGAGGTGAAATTTCTCCATATTATATTTGCTCTCTATGGTGTTGAATAATATTCCTCAAGGCTTGGATATAGCTCAATTTATAGCCTCCAAATAGAATTGAAGGGTTGAGTTGGAGCATTTCCAATATATGGAAGGTCAAGGATCACAGATCTCGTGACATGGCATGGAAACCCGATGCAATTTTAATTTTTTGTGCACCAAACCTGATGTACCTGGAATGTAATGGAGCATCCTACGTACGTACGTGCGCTGCATAACTGGGAGGTCATGTACATGTATACATAGATGCAATTTAAGTTCCGGAGTGACAAAAAAAGGGGAAATGAGGTTTACAGAGGGAAATGGAAGGCCATCAGAGCAAGATGCATGTAGTGTGGAAAAAAATGCTATAACATCAAGAGTGGAAAAGGAAGGTAACAAGGTAATTGTTTCACCTAAACGAGACAATAAACAATTTGCAACATAATATAGACAATTACTAAGCTATGAAGCTCAAAATAATCTCTTAGATACTAGATTATCAATAAATGCATCAACTGTTGCAAATTACAACAGTAAACAAGTCGTACAAAATTAATTAATATTTTTCAACAACAACAAGAAAAGGTACTAAAAAACGTAGCAAATTAGCATGAAAATTTAGCCTTTAACATGTACAATATTCTCCAATTGATAGATGAAATTTATGAGTAGTTTAAGCCACTTTCAAAGTGTGTATGCAAAAACTTAAAGTAAATTTTAGTGGTTGTAGAAAAGTTTTGTAACAACGGTAATAAATAACATTTTTTAGCTAGGATTAGGGTTAAGAAGTTAGTAAGATACTTCAAAGAGAGAGAGAATATGAATTTTAAATGCTACTTTCACCACAAAACAACTCTAGACTAGTGTCATTATCCTCTAGGGATTATGGAGTTAAACATTCACAACCTTGAAGATTGAACTATATGAAATGAGAAGGATTAGGTATAAACCCTAAGGTGCAAACACTCTTGGGACTTAGGACTATACCTTGAATAAAATGGTTCCTAGGGTGCAAATACGCTTGGGCCCTAGGTGTTGTTTTCCTTCTTCTTATTCCACTAAGTAAGGGATCAAAGACTAAGATTAAAACCCTAAAGTGAAAACACTTTTGGGCCTTAGGTTCTTATCCCTAGTGAAGAATTCTTTCACAAAACTTAGACAAAACAAGATAAAATAACTTGCAACAAGATAGTAATTAACACCTTAAACATTAGTAAAAGGCATGAAATTGCAGAAATTACTTACTTCTCCAAGTTTCTATGCCATACAAAACCCTAGTTGCAGAAATAAATCATCCAAGAAAGCAAACACATCCACAAAATATCCTTCTCCAAAGTAGCAAATGAGATCAAGAGACTAAGAGAGATAAATAACAAACTTTTTATAGTTTCCCTCCCACAAATGTGAGAGGGAATGATGATGAAAATGAATGGAGTGCTAGAGTTAATTATAAGAAAAAACATAGCACTCAAAAAGACACCATAATGAAAAGTCATGTCTCTTGAGTGGGACCGACCCCTCATATTTTTCTTTACAAATGATAAATATGCAAAAATATTACAAAAATAACCACACATATGGTGACATCATGCCCTCAGTAGGATAAGAGGGCCTCTCCAAGGCCATGTGTCATCATCTAATGTGAAAAGGAGGTGGAATCATGCCACATCTTCTCTCAAATTCATCATTTTCATCCAAATGGAAACAAACCCATCATCTCTATCAAACCCTAGCATGACATCATCACCTAAAATCCCAACATCCAAGGTGCAAGGGGGTCATGTCCGAAGAGGAGAAGGTTATACATCGTCTCTATGTGTCCTACAATCACATCCTTATGCAACGTCCTATGATAGCCTTTGGGGTGTAGATCCCAGGGTGTGGGACTTTTGTCTATCTATGTTCCACCATGACCAAATCTGTCAAAATAAAGCCCCTCCATCCATCATCCAAGGTCTGAAGATGTGAAATCCCATGTCTGAATGTGTCAATTCACTAGGTGACTCACTGCTCTACATCACACATGAAAAATCTTGCAATAAAGTCACAATGGCATGGGTGAAGTCCCAGGGCATCCTTCAAACAACCATGTCATTGGCATCCAAATCAAAAAATAATATGAAATCAAGTAAACCAATGTTCATAAGATATAGAAGTCCTTAAATCATGCAAAGTGAGTTGTTACTAAAGATATAATCCATATGAATAATTCAATTTAGTATCCCCTTCAAGTATCACACCAACTCATGACTTTATGTAACTTGGAAAGTTTGAATATTGGAGGGCCTTCATCAAACCCTATTAGGTGTGTGAACCAAAAAACACTTAGGTAGAGGGATATTTCCCAAGGGAAATAGTGAAAGAAAAATAACCCTTCAAGAGTAATTGTGATAATGGTATGTGTTGGGCTTACTTCATGGATTATGGTGTCATTTAATCCATTTTGATGAGTGCCTTTGTGGAGGGTGTGCTTACTCTTGAGTTGCCAATTTATAAGTGCTATTTTTTCCAAACCCCTTTATCTACCATTTTATTTTTTCCTCTTATCATATTTGTAAGTCCCCTTTTATAAGGTTTCAATGTATAGCATCACTACTTGGGATTGGGGTGAGCATGGGAAGGGTAGAGCTCAAGTTTGAACTAGATTTTGAGAGTCCTTTGCTATTATTCCTTCCTTTATTTAGCATCATTATTTTATTCTTTTAGTAGTAGCTGTAATCATTCTATGGGCCTTTAGCCCCTCTTCTCATGAGAGAATAGACCATGAACCATTTTCGAAGTTTAGTACATTGCGATAGCCTCTAGTATGGAAAGTGTTAAGTAGAGTGGGGAACAAACCGTTACCTTTGTGAATGGCCCCCAATAGTACCCATTTTCCTTGTGCAGTGACAACAAGGGACTAGGGAATAGATGTTGGCCACCAAGGTGAAACAAGGAAATAAAAATAAATTCTTGAGCCAGTGATCCATTTTCCAAATTCAACCAATGATCCTCATCCACATGCCTACTAAATTAACCACAACACTTCACAGAAAAGAAGGGCTAACATACCTCATGGTGACATTAGCCTGCCATCTCCCATACACTATGTTGACTAGATGTGATGAGCTTGGAAGATGTGTAGTAGAGAGGAAATATGATGGGGATTGTTGGGTTTTTATTTATGGACATGTTGATCATCATCGTGGTTAAGATAATTTTCTCCATTGTGGGTCATGAGACATGATATCCTCTAGTTACCCCTAGGCATGGGGAGGTAACAATGTGCCTTAGTATTTTAGTATCTAGGTGTTATTTTTATGTACGCACCAAGGCGTATTTACCTAATAGGCACAATGGTAAAAAAACCTCCACAAAAACCTTCATTTTCTCTTCTTTACTAACAACCTCCATTACAAATAGAGAAGGGATAATTTTTTCATGGAGGTTTTGTAAAAACCTCCTCTACAAGGTATTCTCCTTGTAGTGTAAGTTTTCCTTGACAAAGAAGTAGTGCAAATCATTAAGGTAAATGGAAAATCCCATCCCATAGGCTTGGCCCGAGCCTTGGTAGGGTTCATCAATAAAACGCCATGGAGATTTCTTATCTATCCTCAAATCGCCGATAGTTCGTGGTCCTTTGTAAATGATAGAAGGATAAAAGGGAGAAAATAAGGCTAATACCTAGGTTGTGACCTATAAAGGAGGAGTATATTTATATTCAAAAATCCTCGCATTCCAAGCTAGCCAAATCCCCCATACCACCAAATAAGGTATCCCCCTATAAGCCTTCAACTCTCTTTCTGTGAACGAATATTTGAAATTTTCATCCATAGACCCCATCTTCCATATATTAGTGAGGCTTGGCCGACCCTCGATCCCATTCCATATCTGCACCAAGAAGGGACAATTCATGAAAAGGTGGGAGGTGGTCTTCTTGTTCATATTACAAAGAGGACACCAACCCATTCCCTAGAATTTTCTCCTTCTAAGAATATCCCACATCAAAAATTGGTTGCGCAACACTAGCCACATAAAGAGGGTAAACTTTATAGGTACCCTTACCTTCCACAACGTTTTCCACCACCAATCCCCTTTGACCCCATCTTGTTTTAATAATGATTGGTAGCCAAGATTTACTATATACTCACCCCCGATCAGATTCTTATCCCATTTCAGTTCATTTGATGTGTCCTTCAGTCGAATGTGTTCTTTCTAAAGTTCATCCAAAAAAATGTCCCAATGGTGCATTCAATCACCTTCCAACCTCAAATCTTGAGTCAAGTCCAACCTTGAGTCCAAAGTATTTTTTCTTAAGGTTTCTCAAACTTGTTAACAATGCACAACCCTGATTCTTACAGATTGGTAATAAGTGTTGATGGAAGGAAAATATTATGCCCGCAACCAATAATGGCATTAGAGTTGACATTGACTGGTGAGTCATTCCCCACCAACCAAGACAAGTTTTGATCTATCATTGGAAATGTATGTGTTAGTGATTTCTAGTGATTAGAGACATTTAGTATTCTCTTACGTTCAATTATAATCTAGTCCATCAAGGGATTTGGGGCCATATACTTCTGAATAATGATTCTTCTCAACATGTTGTCCCTAGAGAGTAGCTACCACACTAACTTCACAGTTAAGGACCGCCCAAAAAGGTATATTTATTTGAGGCCCCATCCTTTTTGTTTTTGGGTTTAGCTATTTCCTTCCACCGGAAAGATGGGAGCCTTTGAATTCACTCCGTCCCTTCCATAGGTAGTTGAAACAACACTTCCTAATTATTTCCAAGATCCATTTTGGAATATAGGTAAGTGTATGCTGGAACATGGGTATTGCTTCAAGGATAGTGCCCAAAATTAGACTACCCTTCAAGGATGGTTGTTATGGAAATATTCCCCTGCGGATAGGTGAACTTTTCCTTGGAGTACAGACCCCTCTACCAAGACAAAAAACTACCTTTGGGTACTACCATTCCTATCGATTCATATTATCCATCAAAAAAAGAGAGAAGGAGGGAGAGTATGATGTACCTCACTTTTGAAGTATGTCCAAGCTGCTCCAATCCACTAGTTCTGAACAATACCTACAATGGAAACCAAGAGACAAACGATTTTCTCCTACTCTAATGTATTAAACAAAATCAATCGGTCTATGAAGATTAAGAAAAGCATATATAAGTACATGTAAACACATACTATAAGTAAATATGCCAAATATATTAAAGATAACTTAAAAAGGAAACTTGCTATCTTCATATGATGTTGCAACAACCTCTCTAAGTCTTCCTTGTCCAACCCTTGCTTGAAAGATCCATGATCAAAATAACAATGCTTTGATGATTTTTTCCTCTTTTGTTCACCACGAGAATGCCTCCATTTATAGGTTTTGAGAGGCTCAAACACCTTGGTTATATTTGGAATTAGTTGAGGATATGGCTCCAATAGTTGTGATATCTCCCTTAGATGTAGCCTAAGGGTTAGATTCGATCCAAACCAACTCGATCCATTCATAGTTGTCTTTAGAAGAAAATGGGATTTCTTCCAAGATTTTCTCAACCAAATTAGTGCTCCCTTAGAATGGGCAAAAGAGCATTACAACGCTCTATGTGAGATGGTAAAGGAGCGCTAGTGCTCCCCGTATATGAGCAGGGGAGCACGTATCTTCCCAAAAGTTTCCAAGATGAGCAATTCTCATAGAAAAACATTTGTTCTAACTGTCATATGTTGGGGCTTCTTCTTCTAACATGTTTTAGGGGTTTTATCAAGTGTTTTCATGGTGTCATTCGCAATGCGACACTTACAAAACGAAAATGTGACACTTACGACACATGTGAAAAAATTGAGACACTTGCAACACTTACGAAAATGAGAATGTGACATTATCGAAGTGAGGAATTTTGATGTGTAATATATTGCACCCCAAAGTGTGAAGTCAGAAGATGAAAGCTGATGGCTGAAACACTTTGTAGATTCTTCGAAGAAAATGTATGGAGTCGGGGAACCTGGAAGAAACTGCAGAAAACCATCAATTTTTTTTAATATGTGTTCCATTCTTGAGGTAGACATACCTATACTCAGACTGTAAGTGACTCAAAGTATGGCCATCAATAAATACACTACGGATCCATGATGATATTGACTAAGGGTATGACCACCAAAGATACAATGTGGATCCATACCTCTATGACAGGAATTGATCGTAGCCATGAAAAATACATAGTGGAGATATGAGATGATAAAACATAACCACATACCAATACAATGTGGATCTATGTGGCAACATATATATATCAACATGCTCGAATGAATTCCTTTGCAGCCTGGACATAGTAGATAACAGAGTGAATGCTCAACCTAGGGTCTTCATCTCAATCCCTGTGTAGTATGAATATTGTCCATGTGAATAGATGTTTTGATGTCGAACATGGTATAAACCACTTTATTACCGATCATTGAGGTAAACCGTTAACAAGTATGAGGGAAATCACCAATGATGTTAATGACTCCCAAGGTACCCTAGTACATTCTAGTGAATGTGAATAAATGAGTTGAGGTCAAATATTCATGGAATCATTCAATCAAAGGTCAATGATGTAAACCTATTTTTGGAAGCGAGGAGGCCTTCCATTGAGGCATGTAGGTCCCAAGGTACTAAATCATTTCTAAGTATAATTCTTGGATGATGTGTTGAAGTTTACGGAAAAATATTCGTCGAAGGAGGGCCTTGATGTATCCCCCATCATAGACACAAAACTGACATAGGAAAGTGATAATATATAGCAGATGAACACAGATTGACACGGGTATGGAAACTAGTAACTTTGTGGACGGTTTACTATTGAGGTGGAAACTTCCCTTGAACACTGAGGCATGATGTGAGACTTGGCAACATAAACATAGAATGGACCAAAACATAATGCAACGAGTGATGAGACATTCTTTGGATGGGTCAAGGGAGTGGAAAGACTCATAGGATTGGTTCAATGTGGAGGTTTTAGTGGATTATACAAGTGTCCAATGTGGAGGTTAAAACAAGTGTCATTTTCAAGGGCGACTGCAAGAGCTGCTTACAAAAGTTTTCAAGAAACATGACCCACTTCCTTCAGTTTTTTCCCCCATCTAGATAGATGAGTACCTCTTTTTAATTTAATGAGCTCAAGGAGGATAACACATACTTGATATAACTCACCTTTGGTAAGTTCCTCTTCCTTTATTTAAAGAACTTGAAGAAGTAAGGGTGCATCCCCATATGGGTCCTTCAATGTGTAATTTAGCGAGTCCAGAGAAGGAAAACACAATGGTTTTTCATGTTTAGAGAGTTTGAAAAAAACTTAAAGGCGACTTTAGGGTTGTCCTTTTTTGTAATTTTAGTCTCTAATGTCCGAAAAAGAGATAAACTATTACTCGGAAGAAGCCCTTTTGAACCTTTTAACGAGTGTGAAAGGAAGCAAGATCACTCGTAAATCTTTTCATGTTTAGAGATTCTAAAAAGAGATTAAAGGAGAATCTAGGGGGTTCCTTTTTCATATAACCTTTACGAGTCTGAAAAAGTGATAAAAGTATACTCGGTTACATTCTCATGTGTTTACGAGCGCGGGAAAGAGAAAATACTAATCTCATTGGCGTTACAAAGGTCATCGAAGAATATTTGCTCAAATTCCTGCATAATCAAGCATTCTGGGAAAAATATATTAGTAGCTTCTCAGAAAATGACAAAAAACCCAAAATTAAACTTTATAACATGTGAAAAGGAGGATAAATGACCAAATTCGAACATATCAAATATCAAATTAGGGCTAGAAATCATTTTTACCTTTGTTTTACTATTCTCCTTTCCTCGTTGAGTTTTTTCCTCTTTTGGAGGGTTTTTTTGGGTGTTGATTGTGAGAGTTGTGGTCAATTGTTTTCAAAACCATCTGGAGTAGGTTGGTCCTCTGCTCATTCTCATTCATTTTCACATTTTTTAATTGCATTTCAACCCTTAATTTTAGTGCTTAGGCTCCTTGGGAATCCCTAGAGCGTCGAACCGGATCAGTGCTCCCTCAAGTAAACACAGGGAGCATCGATCATGATTTCAACTCCCTGGTGTGTGCATTGAGGGAGCACTAGCACTATGTTTTGTTCTTTGAGGTAGATCTAGGCGGAAAAAATGAAAAAAAAATGATTTTTAGGCTAGAAGAAAGGGAATTTGTTCTAGAAAAACTTAGCTAATGATGTTTAATTGATGAATTTGTAGGTTTTACTCATAGCTAATCATGATTGAATGGAAAGAACGTGAGAATGAATTTGATGACATCACTACTTTACAAGACCCTCAAGCAAGGGAAACCTTACGAAATTGCGGCTTTCTTAAGTACTTCAAACTCCAAAACATGAGGAAATAAGTTATGTTGCTCGAATATTTGATCAGCTTATGGGATGATGGTGAGGAAGCATTCTGAATAGGACCACATGTGCTTGAGATCAAGATAGATGATGTGTACTTATTGACGGGGCTCTCGAGGAGAGGAGGGACTATTCTTTTGTCAAGACATAGGGCCACCCCACAACCGCTAGAGGCATATGTTACCCAATACTGCATACCAGGGTCACACTTGGTAGGATGGAGGATAGTCATAAAATATATGATTGATTTCTCTCTTCGATCCATCCTATTTTCTATCACCAAATTGGGAGGAATCATAAGTTCTCATATCTCTTCTAAGTCCCAAATATCTTATGTCATTCAATTCTTAGAGCCTAGGATATTCAACTGGATCAAAGGGTTTTTGAGGAATGTTAAGGAGAAGATATCCAAATGTGGAATGGGTAGGCAATTTTTTTTTGGGTATGGATCCTTATTGGTCTCATTTTTCCTAGATCGGGTTCCATAGGTGCAACCATAGGTTGCATTGATAGCATGCCCTACAACTGATACCCGCATGGCGCGATGGACTAGTATTTCCCCTAGGTTGGGGAATGAGCCCTCGACCTTTAGATTTACTGTCGACTTCTTTGCATGGTGGAGGAGGTAGCTGGTGGTGATCAAGGATTTCCCATATGTTGGGGTGGATTTCAGGGGCAATGCAGATTTGGTGCTTCCCGAGGGTATACATTGGGATGCATCAAGTACAAAATATCATAACCTTGTAACACTATTTTTCTTATTTTTTATATGTATTTGGTTGTACAATGAGGGATCTAATTCGTTTTTTTTGCATCACACAGACAGAGGTTCATCATGTCCGAAAGATATTCCAACATCAAGACATCACGAAGATTCTCAAGCGGCAGTAAAGCATGATGTCATGGTAGGAGGACTCCGAGAGGTGGAGAGGAACCTATGTGGTTTGACCATGGGCGTTCCCTCCATGAGGATGCAGGATGTGCCCCTACACCTTCAAAGACACACAATCAGGGTCCCTAAAGATCTCAACCATTTTCTATGATGGGTGGTAAGAGTGGTAGTGTGCTATGCAGAGCACAACGTGGTGCAGGGGGACGAGTAGAGTCTCTAGTCATTTTAGTCTTTATGATGATTCTATGGGAATAAAGGCCCATGTTTTGACCTGCTATGTACTTTTGTATGATGTATTTTGACAAAACACTTTTTCTATCAAG
>ML833346.1:54769-106299 GCA_009831015.1 Picea engelmannii
AAAAGGAGACAAGCCAAGAAGGATACCAAGAAGTAACTACCTAGACCCATGTGCAAGGACAACAAATGATAGAAATGACAAGAAAAAGAGTTCACCCAAAAGATTCACCAATAAAGTGGTTTCCTATCACTTTGTAGGCAATTAATAGTCAGCAAAGGGACCCAAGAAGTCTCAACAACCAACAAAACTCACCCATCAAACACCAAACTCAACCAAACAAACTAAAGAGATAATGTACGTGATTGTTCAGATAACAACTCACGTATGTACGCCCCCTAAATGAAGACAACTCGCGTACGTACGTGCCATGTCAAGGGACAACCCATGTATGTCAAGGAAGACACTACAAGGGAAAGGGTTAGGCCAAGAAACTCATATATAATGGAAAATATAGGTTGGTAAGAAACATAAGATAGAGAAACTCAAGAAAAAAGAGAGAAAATCAAGGAGAAAAACACCCAATACTCGAAAAAGGATATCTCCCTAGTGGTGTCACCAATTCTGTTACAAGGAAAATCTCTCTATGGCTAGGGGAAAACCACAACATATGGAACGACACCCATAAATCAACTCTAATATCAAGTATGTTTTATAAATGAAATGTTAACAAGAAAAGGATAGAATCCTACCTCGTCCAGACGTCCGAAGAAGACCATCGTTGAGCACGCGACCCAAAGCTTTACACCTGCAACTTGTCTTAAACAACAAAGATACACAAGCATGTGGTATTGATATATAATGTTAGCATATAAATCAGCATAATCCATTAACAAACATAACAAATATTCCCATGGAAAGAAATATAAATATTTGTAGGATATTAATTGGATGAGAAGAGATTATTTCTATTAATGTAATAAAAAAAAGTACATAGGTGAAAAATTATGTAATGGCACATATCAGAACCGAGAAACTAAGTCCCTCCAGCTGGGTCTCCACCACTTCAATCATCCACAAAGGCAAGCTCACATGTAGGAGTCAATGAGTTTCTCCATCACAAGATAGGAAGAGCTTGGGGGTTGAACAGAAGAAGTTCATACTTTTAAGGACAAAGGGATGCAGACTCAATTGAGGTGAAATTTCTCCATATTATATTTGCTCTCTATGGTGTTGAATAATATTCCTCAAGGCTTGGATATAGCTCAATTTATAGCCTCCAAATAGAATTGAAGGGTTGAGTTGGAGCATTTCCAATATATGGAAGGTCAAGGATCACAGATCTCGTGACATGGCATGGAAACCCGATGCAATTTTAATTTTTTGTGCACCAAACCTGATGTACCTGGAATGTAATGGAGCATCCTACGTACGTACGTGCGCTGCATAACTGGGAGGTCATGTACATGTATACATAGATGCAATTTAAGTTCCGGAGTGACAAAAAAAGGGGAAATGAGGTTTACAGAGGGAAATGGAAGGCCATCAGAGCAAGATGCATGTAGTGTGGAAAAAAATGCTATAACATCAAGAGTGGAAAAGGAAGGTAACAAGGTAATTGTTTCACCTAAACGAGACAATAAACAATTTGCAACATAATATAGACAATTACTAAGCTATGAAGCTCAAAATAATCTCTTAGATACTAGATTATCAATAAATGCATCAACTGTTGCAAATTACAACAGTAAACAAGTCGTACAAAATTAATTAATATTTTTCAACAACAACAAGAAAAGGTACTAAAAAACGTAGCAAATTAGCATGAAAATTTAGCCTTTAACATGTACAATATTCTCCAATTGATAGATGAAATTTATGAGTAGTTTAAGCCACTTTCAAAGTGTGTATGCAAAAACTTAAAGTAAATTTTAGTGGTTGTAGAAAAGTTTTGTAACAACGGTAATAAATAACATTTTTTAGCTAGGATTAGGGTTAAGAAGTTAGTAAGATACTTCAAAGAGAGAGAGAATATGAATTTTAAATGCTACTTTCACCACAAAACAACTCTAGACTAGTGTCATTATCCTCTAGGGATTATGGAGTTAAACATTCACAACCTTGAAGATTGAACTATATGAAATGAGAAGGATTAGGTATAAACCCTAAGGTGCAAACACTCTTGGGACTTAGGACTATACCTTGAATAAAATGGTTCCTAGGGTGCAAATACGCTTGGGCCCTAGGTGTTGTTTTCCTTCTTCTTATTCCACTAAGTAAGGGATCAAAGACTAAGATTAAAACCCTAAAGTGAAAACACTTTTGGGCCTTAGGTTCTTATCCCTAGTGAAGAATTCTTTCACAAAACTTAGACAAAACAAGATAAAATAACTTGCAACAAGATAGTAATTAACACCTTAAACATTAGTAAAAGGCATGAAATTGCAGAAATTACTTACTTCTCCAAGTTTCTATGCCATACAAAACCCTAGTTGCAGAAATAAATCATCCAAGAAAGCAAACACATCCACAAAATATCCTTCTCCAAAGTAGCAAATGAGATCAAGAGACTAAGAGAGATAAATAACAAACTTTTTATAGTTTCCCTCCCACAAATGTGAGAGGGAATGATGATGAAAATGAATGGAGTGCTAGAGTTAATTATAAGAAAAAACATAGCACTCAAAAAGACACCATAATGAAAAGTCATGTCTCTTGAGTGGGACCGACCCCTCATATTTTTCTTTACAAATGATAAATATGCAAAAATATTACAAAAATAACCACACATATGGTGACATCATGCCCTCAGTAGGATAAGAGGGCCTCTCCAAGGCCATGTGTCATCATCTAATGTGAAAAGGAGGTGGAATCATGCCACATCTTCTCTCAAATTCATCATTTTCATCCAAATGGAAACAAACCCATCATCTCTATCAAACCCTAGCATGACATCATCACCTAAAATCCCAACATCCAAGGTGCAAGGGGGTCATGTCCGAAGAGGAGAAGGTTATACATCGTCTCTATGTGTCCTACAATCACATCCTTATGCAACGTCCTATGATAGCCTTTGGGGTGTAGATCCCAGGGTGTGGGACTTTTGTCTATCTATGTTCCACCATGACCAAATCTGTCAAAATAAAGCCCCTCCATCCATCATCCAAGGTCTGAAGATGTGAAATCCCATGTCTGAATGTGTCAATTCACTAGGTGACTCACTGCTCTACATCACACATGAAAAATCTTGCAATAAAGTCACAATGGCATGGGTGAAGTCCCAGGGCATCCTTCAAACAACCATGTCATTGGCATCCAAATCAAAAAATAATATGAAATCAAGTAAACCAATGTTCATAAGATATAGAAGTCCTTAAATCATGCAAAGTGAGTTGTTACTAAAGATATAATCCATATGAATAATTCAATTTAGTATCCCCTTCAAGTATCACACCAACTCATGACTTTATGTAACTTGGAAAGTTTGAATATTGGAGGGCCTTCATCAAACCCTATTAGGTGTGTGAACCAAAAAACACTTAGGTAGAGGGATATTTCCCAAGGGAAATAGTGAAAGAAAAATAACCCTTCAAGAGTAATTGTGATAATGGTATGTGTTGGGCTTACTTCATGGATTATGGTGTCATTTAATCCATTTTGATGAGTGCCTTTGTGGAGGGTGTGCTTACTCTTGAGTTGCCAATTTATAAGTGCTATTTTTTCCAAACCCCTTTATCTACCATTTTATTTTTTCCTCTTATCATATTTGTAAGTCCCCTTTTATAAGGTTTCAATGTATAGCATCACTACTTGGGATTGGGGTGAGCATGGGAAGGGTAGAGCTCAAGTTTGAACTAGATTTTGAGAGTCCTTTGCTATTATTCCTTCCTTTATTTAGCATCATTATTTTATTCTTTTAGTAGTAGCTGTAATCATTCTATGGGCCTTTAGCCCCTCTTCTCATGAGAGAATAGACCATGAACCATTTTCGAAGTTTAGTACATTGCGATAGCCTCTAGTATGGAAAGTGTTAAGTAGAGTGGGGAACAAACCGTTACCTTTGTGAATGGCCCCCAATAGTACCCATTTTCCTTGTGCAGTGACAACAAGGGACTAGGGAATAGATGTTGGCCACCAAGGTGAAACAAGGAAATAAAAATAAATTCTTGAGCCAGTGATCCATTTTCCAAATTCAACCAATGATCCTCATCCACATGCCTACTAAATTAACCACAACACTTCACAGAAAAGAAGGGCTAACATACCTCATGGTGACATTAGCCTGCCATCTCCCATACACTATGTTGACTAGATGTGATGAGCTTGGAAGATGTGTAGTAGAGAGGAAATATGATGGGGATTGTTGGGTTTTTATTTATGGACATGTTGATCATCATCGTGGTTAAGATAATTTTCTCCATTGTGGGTCATGAGACATGATATCCTCTAGTTACCCCTAGGCATGGGGAGGTAACAATGTGCCTTAGTATTTTAGTATCTAGGTGTTATTTTTATGTACGCACCAAGGCGTATTTACCTAATAGGCACAATGGTAAAAAAACCTCCACAAAAACCTTCATTTTCTCTTCTTTACTAACAACCTCCATTACAAATAGAGAAGGGATAATTTTTTCATGGAGGTTTTGTAAAAACCTCCTCTACAAGGTATTCTCCTTGTAGTGTAAGTTTTCCTTGACAAAGAAGTAGTGCAAATCATTAAGGTAAATGGAAAATCCCATCCCATAGGCTTGGCCCGAGCCTTGGTAGGGTTCATCAATAAAACGCCATGGAGATTTCTTATCTATCCTCAAATCGCCGATAGTTCGTGGTCCTTTGTAAATGATAGAAGGATAAAAGGGAGAAAATAAGGCTAATACCTAGGTTGTGACCTATAAAGGAGGAGTATATTTATATTCAAAAATCCTCGCATTCCAAGCTAGCCAAATCCCCCATACCACCAAATAAGGTATCCCCCTATAAGCCTTCAACTCTCTTTCTGTGAACGAATATTTGAAATTTTCATCCATAGACCCCATCTTCCATATATTAGTGAGGCTTGGCCGACCCTCGATCCCATTCCATATCTGCACCAAGAAGGGACAATTCATGAAAAGGTGGGAGGTGGTCTTCTTGTTCATATTACAAAGAGGACACCAACCCATTCCCTAGAATTTTCTCCTTCTAAGAATATCCCACATCAAAAATTGGTTGCGCAACACTAGCCACATAAAGAGGGTAAACTTTATAGGTACCCTTACCTTCCACAACGTTTTCCACCACCAATCCCCTTTGACCCCATCTTGTTTTAATAATGATTGGTAGCCAAGATTTACTATATACTCACCCCCGATCAGATTCTTATCCCATTTCAGTTCATTTGATGTGTCCTTCAGTCGAATGTGTTCTTTCTAAAGTTCATCCAAAAAAATGTCCCAATGGTGCATTCAATCACCTTCCAACCTCAAATCTTGAGTCAAGTCCAACCTTGAGTCCAAAGTATTTTTTCTTAAGGTTTCTCAAACTTGTTAACAATGCACAACCCTGATTCTTACAGATTGGTAATAAGTGTTGATGGAAGGAAAATATTATGCCCGCAACCAATAATGGCATTAGAGTTGACATTGACTGGTGAGTCATTCCCCACCAACCAAGACAAGTTTTGATCTATCATTGGAAATGTATGTGTTAGTGATTTCTAGTGATTAGAGACATTTAGTATTCTCTTACGTTCAATTATAATCTAGTCCATCAAGGGATTTGGGGCCATATACTTCTGAATAATGATTCTTCTCAACATGTTGTCCCTAGAGAGTAGCTACCACACTAACTTCACAGTTAAGGACCGCCCAAAAAGGTATATTTATTTGAGGCCCCATCCTTTTTGTTTTTGGGTTTAGCTATTTCCTTCCACCGGAAAGATGGGAGCCTTTGAATTCACTCCGTCCCTTCCATAGGTAGTTGAAACAACACTTCCTAATTATTTCCAAGATCCATTTTGGAATATAGGTAAGTGTATGCTGGAACATGGGTATTGCTTCAAGGATAGTGCCCAAAATTAGACTACCCTTCAAGGATGGTTGTTATGGAAATATTCCCCTGCGGATAGGTGAACTTTTCCTTGGAGTACAGACCCCTCTACCAAGACAAAAAACTACCTTTGGGTACTACCATTCCTATCGATTCATATTATCCATCAAAAAAAGAGAGAAGGAGGGAGAGTATGATGTACCTCACTTTTGAAGTATGTCCAAGCTGCTCCAATCCACTAGTTCTGAACAATACCTACAATGGAAACCAAGAGACAAACGATTTTCTCCTACTCTAATGTATTAAACAAAATCAATCGGTCTATGAAGATTAAGAAAAGCATATATAAGTACATGTAAACACATACTATAAGTAAATATGCCAAATATATTAAAGATAACTTAAAAAGGAAACTTGCTATCTTCATATGATGTTGCAACAACCTCTCTAAGTCTTCCTTGTCCAACCCTTGCTTGAAAGATCCATGATCAAAATAACAATGCTTTGATGATTTTTTCCTCTTTTGTTCACCACGAGAATGCCTCCATTTATAGGTTTTGAGAGGCTCAAACACCTTGGTTATATTTGGAATTAGTTGAGGATATGGCTCCAATAGTTGTGATATCTCCCTTAGATGTAGCCTAAGGGTTAGATTCGATCCAAACCAACTCGATCCATTCATAGTTGTCTTTAGAAGAAAATGGGATTTCTTCCAAGATTTTCTCAACCAAATTAGTGCTCCCTTA
This sequence comes from Picea engelmannii, assembly GCA_009831015.1. Lineage (NCBI taxonomy): Eukaryota > Viridiplantae > Streptophyta > Pinopsida > Pinales > Pinaceae > Picea > Picea engelmannii. Next base: position 61,420 of record ML833346.1, read on the forward strand.
GAATGGGCAAAAGAGCATTACAACGCTCTATGTGAGATGGTAAAGGAGCGCTAGTGCTCCCCGTATATGAGCAGGGGAGCACGTATCTTCCCAAAAGTTTCCAAGATGAGCAATTCTCATAGAAAAACATTTGTTCTAACTGTCATATGTTGGGGCTTCTTCTTCTAACATGTTTTAGGGGTTTTATCAAGTGTTTTCATGGTGTCATTCGCAATGCGACACTTACAAAACGAAAATGTGACACTTACGACACATGTGAAAAAATTGAGACACTTGCAACACTTACGAAAATGAGAATGTGACATTATCGAAGTGAGGAATTTTGATGTGTAATATATTGCACCCCAAAGTGTGAAGTCAGAAGATGAAAGCTGATGGCTGAAACACTTTGTAGATTCTTCGAAGAAAATGTATGGAGTCGGGGAACCTGGAAGAAACTGCAGAAAACCATCAATTTTTTTTAATATGTGTTCCATTCTTGAGGTAGACATACCTATACTCAGACTGTAAGTGACTCAAAGTATGGCCATCAATAAATACACTACGGATCCATGATGATATTGACTAAGGGTATGACCACCAAAGATACAATGTGGATCCATACCTCTATGACAGGAATTGATCGTAGCCATGAAAAATACATAGTGGAGATATGAGATGATAAAACATAACCACATACCAATACAATGTGGATCTATGTGGCAACATATATATATCAACATGCTCGAATGAATTCCTTTGCAGCCTGGACATAGTAGATAACAGAGTGAATGCTCAACCTAGGGTCTTCATCTCAATCCCTGTGTAGTATGAATATTGTCCATGTGAATAGATGTTTTGATGTCGAACATGGTATAAACCACTTTATTACCGATCATTGAGGTAAACCGTTAACAAGTATGAGGGAAATCACCAATGATGTTAATGACTCCCAAGGTACCCTAGTACATTCTAGTGAATGTGAATAAATGAGTTGAGGTCAAATATTCATGGAATCATTCAATCAAAGGTCAATGATGTAAACCTATTTTTGGAAGCGAGGAGGCCTTCCATTGAGGCATGTAGGTCCCAAGGTACTAAATCATTTCTAAGTATAATTCTTGGATGATGTGTTGAAGTTTACGGAAAAATATTCGTCGAAGGAGGGCCTTGATGTATCCCCCATCATAGACACAAAACTGACATAGGAAAGTGATAATATATAGCAGATGAACACAGATTGACACGGGTATGGAAACTAGTAACTTTGTGGACGGTTTACTATTGAGGTGGAAACTTCCCTTGAACACTGAGGCATGATGTGAGACTTGGCAACATAAACATAGAATGGACCAAAACATAATGCAACGAGTGATGAGACATTCTTTGGATGGGTCAAGGGAGTGGAAAGACTCATAGGATTGGTTCAATGTGGAGGTTTTAGTGGATTATACAAGTGTCCAATGTGGAGGTTAAAACAAGTGTCATTTTCAAGGGCGACTGCAAGAGCTGCTTACAAAAGTTTTCAAGAAACATGACCCACTTCCTTCAGTTTTTTCCCCCATCTAGATAGATGAGTACCTCTTTTTAATTTAATGAGCTCAAGGAGGATAACACATACTTGATATAACTCACCTTTGGTAAGTTCCTCTTCCTTTATTTAAAGAACTTGAAGAAGTAAGGGTGCATCCCCATATGGGTCCTTCAATGTGTAATTTAGCGAGTCCAGAGAAGGAAAACACAATGGTTTTTCATGTTTAGAGAGTTTGAAAAAAACTTAAAGGCGACTTTAGGGTTGTCCTTTTTTGTAATTTTAGTCTCTAATGTCCGAAAAAGAGATAAACTATTACTCGGAAGAAGCCCTTTTGAACCTTTTAACGAGTGTGAAAGGAAGCAAGATCACTCGTAAATCTTTTCATGTTTAGAGATTCTAAAAAGAGATTAAAGGAGAATCTAGGGGGTTCCTTTTTCATATAACCTTTACGAGTCTGAAAAAGTGATAAAAGTATACTCGGTTACATTCTCATGTGTTTACGAGCGCGGGAAAGAGAAAATACTAATCTCATTGGCGTTACAAAGGTCATCGAAGAATATTTGCTCAAATTCCTGCATAATCAAGCATTCTGGGAAAAATATATTAGTAGCTTCTCAGAAAATGACAAAAAACCCAAAATTAAACTTTATAACATGTGAAAAGGAGGATAAATGACCAAATTCGAACATATCAAATATCAAATTAGGGCTAGAAATCATTTTTACCTTTGTTTTACTATTCTCCTTTCCTCGTTGAGTTTTTTCCTCTTTTGGAGGGTTTTTTTGGGTGTTGATTGTGAGAGTTGTGGTCAATTGTTTTCAAAACCATCTGGAGTAGGTTGGTCCTCTGCTCATTCTCATTCATTTTCACATTTTTTAATTGCATTTCAACCCTTAATTTTAGTGCTTAGGCTCCTTGGGAATCCCTAGAGCGTCGAACCGGATCAGTGCTCCCTCAAGTAAACACAGGGAGCATCGATCATGATTTCAACTCCCTGGTGTGTGCATTGAGGGAGCACTAGCACTATGTTTTGTTCTTTGAGGTAGATCTAGGCGGAAAAAATGAAAAAAAAATGATTTTTAGGCTAGAAGAAAGGGAATTTGTTCTAGAAAAACTTAGCTAATGATGTTTAATTGATGAATTTGTAGGTTTTACTCATAGCTAATCATGATTGAATGGAAAGAACGTGAGAATGAATTTGATGACATCACTACTTTACAAGACCCTCAAGCAAGGGAAACCTTACGAAATTGCGGCTTTCTTAAGTACTTCAAACTCCAAAACATGAGGAAATAAGTTATGTTGCTCGAATATTTGATCAGCTTATGGGATGATGGTGAGGAAGCATTCTGAATAGGACCACATGTGCTTGAGATCAAGATAGATGATGTGTACTTATTGACGGGGCTCTCGAGGAGAGGAGGGACTATTCTTTTGTCAAGACATAGGGCCACCCCACAACCGCTAGAGGCATATGTTACCCAATACTGCATACCAGGGTCACACTTGGTAGGATGGAGGATAGTCATAAAATATATGATTGATTTCTCTCTTCGATCCATCCTATTTTCTATCACCAAATTGGGAGGAATCATAAGTTCTCATATCTCTTCTAAGTCCCAAATATCTTATGTCATTCAATTCTTAGAGCCTAGGATATTCAACTGGATCAAAGGGTTTTTGAGGAATGTTAAGGAGAAGATATCCAAATGTGGAATGGGTAGGCAATTTTTTTTTGGGTATGGATCCTTATTGGTCTCATTTTTCCTAGATCGGGTTCCATAGGTGCAACCATAGGTTGCATTGATAGCATGCCCTACAACTGATACCCGCATGGCGCGATGGACTAGTATTTCCCCTAGGTTGGGGAATGAGCCCTCGACCTTTAGATTTACTGTCGACTTCTTTGCATGGTGGAGGAGGTAGCTGGTGGTGATCAAGGATTTCCCATATGTTGGGGTGGATTTCAGGGGCAATGCAGATTTGGTGCTTCCCGAGGGTATACATTGGGATGCATCAAGTACAAAATATCATAACCTTGTAACACTATTTTTCTTATTTTTTATATGTATTTGGTTGTACAATGAGGGATCTAATTCGTTTTTTTTGCATCACACAGACAGAGGTTCATCATGTCCGAAAGATATTCCAACATCAAGACATCACGAAGATTCTCAAGCGGCAGTAAAGCATGATGTCATGGTAGGAGGACTCCGAGAGGTGGAGAGGAACCTATGTGGTTTGACCATGGGCGTTCCCTCCATGAGGATGCAGGATGTGCCCCTACACCTTCAAAGACACACAATCAGGGTCCCTAAAGATCTCAACCATTTTCTATGATGGGTGGTAAGAGTGGTAGTGTGCTATGCAGAGCACAACGTGGTGCAGGGGGACGAGTAGAGTCTCTAGTCATTTTAGTCTTTATGATGATTCTATGGGAATAAAGGCCCATGTTTTGACCTGCTATGTACTTTTGTATGATGTATTTTGACAAAACACTTTTTCTATCAAGATTATATATATAAACAAGTTTTGTGGTGGCTTCTTATGTTGTATTTTTGTTTTATGTGATATTTTTATAAATATGATTTATGTTCCAAATGTTTATCTATGCACAATATACAAATCTAACATGTAATTTGCTAACGAATCTGTAATCATATTGATTTCTCTTGATATATGTCTGTATTCTAGAAATTCAAAATCTCTTTCAAGACGATGAAACCTTAGATGGAGACGTAGTAAAACTGAGTTGCGAACGACGTACTCACGATTTAGTTGACAAACCACGAGTTGAGAATCAAGGTTGATAATAAATTGAGATATACCTAGAGAAGAGGCTTCGGTTAAAATTTAGATGATGACATGATACTCTGCAATGTTATTGGTCGTAGATCCGAGCCAAATTCCTCTTGAACTCACTTACTCTCTAGAGTGGTAAATGACCCAAGTTGCAGAAGCGATATTATGGGTATGTCGACTAGTGCCATCCGCAAACCCGGAATAGATGGGAAAGGATAATGTAATCTACTCATTCAATCACAAAGAAAAGTATAAGCAGCTGAGGCAAAACTCATGCATGCAAAAGAAAAGACACACCATGTCAAAATCATATAGTACAGTAATGTACAAAGCACACATGCGAGATATTCTATGCATAGTACTTCTTGAGGTAAATCCCATTTTGGGGCTCACCGAGAGATATTCCATCGTAGTCTACTAAGTCATAGGATCCTATGTGTAGCATGTGTTTTATGATGTATGGCCCATGCCACATGGGTTCTAAATTTCCTGCCCCCAATTTGTCATGATATTGATAATAGACTAGGACTAGATCTCCTTCTGCGAAAGCACGAGGTTGGATGGAATTATCATATTGATTTTTTATGCATTTTTGATATGTCTCATTGACGATAGCATCATCGCGATGGGTTTCATCCATATTGGTTAGATATACAAATCGTTCCTCTTCAGCAGAAGTATGGGGTAGGAGTTCTATGGTGAGTTTCAATGAAGGAATCTCGCATTCGATCAGTAGCACTGGTTCTATCTTGTATACCAACTGTAAGGGTGTAAATCTAGTTGTGGTTTTAACTAAAGTTCAATGGGCCCAAAGTGCGAAGAAGAGTTGCAAATTCCAAGAGGGTTTGTTCACTCCTACCATGCGTTGAAGCATGGTTTTTAGGACTTTGTTTATGGCTTCAACTGTTCCATTTGCCCGAGGGTAGTAGGGAGATGAGTTGTCATGGAGAAAACCTAACTTGGTGCATAATTCACCCATCATCTGGTTCTGGAAGTGGGATCCATGATCAATTACAATATCTTGTGGGACACCAAATCAAGCGATGTGAATATTGAACACAAAAAGTGCTGCAGTTCGGCCATTGTTAAAGAATGTAGGCATAGCCTCAGACAATTTAGTGAAATAATTGATGAAAATGATAATATAACCATGCCCCCCGACTGAGGTAGGCTTACATTGCATAAAATCAATTCCCCATTTGGAAAAGGGGCCGACGACGAAAATGTGATGAAGTGGAGCTAGGTGGCTACGTGATTTCTTCTGAAAGATCTGACATGGTGGGAATGTTTTAGCTCCCTCAATGCAATTTTTGAATATGGAAGGCCAAAAATAATCAACACATAATTTTTTTTGCATTGTAGCCATCAAAGAAAGATGACTGCCACAAGCTCTAAGGTGATAGTCATTTAAAACTCATTCAACCTCTTCATGGGTTAAGAAATGTCATAAGATAGTATCAATGCCACGATGGTACAAGGTCTCACCAATGATAAGGTAGCACTTTGAATGGTGTCTAATGCGACATCATTCATCATGTGAAATGCTAGGATGAAAGCGTTGGGTTTGGAGATAGAGAATAATATCTCCATACCGTGGATCAGATGTACTAATGAGAAATAGGGATTCATCAGGAAGGGAATCCATGGTCTCAATATCCTCATTGTTATGGGGAATATCACAAATTAATTCTGTAAAAAACCAAAAATTTCTTAGCCTTGGATTTGGCAAACTCAATATCAAATTCCTAGAGAATGACGATCCATTTCAAATATTTTCCCCAAAGTACTTGACGAGTCAAGATGTGGTACATGGGGTTTGAGTCTACAATGACCATGGTAGTGCGTAACATAATATAGTGGAGAAATATTTGGATGGAAATAAATACTGCCAAAGCCAACTTTTTGACATGTGAATATCGGAGTTTGGGACCTGATAAAATTTTACTCAAATAGTAGATCACATGTTCGTTGCCATCATCATCCTCCTATACTAACACCATGTCAATAGTGGAAGTAGAGGCATACAAATAAAGGATATAATCTTTCACACAATTTGGTGGATAAAAAAGAGGTGTATTCGTTAAAGCATGCTTAAGAGCATCAAATGAGTGCTGAGCGGTTGCATCCTAGATGAAAGGGGGTATCTTTCTGCAAAAATATCATGAATCCTTTAGTTATTTTGGTGTAATTTCAAATAAAACGACAAAAAAAGTTTTCCTTCCCTTGCAAACTTTGTAATTGGGTAAGGTTATTGGGAGGGGGTAAAGCGAGAATGGATTTGGTTTTTAAGGTATCCACCCTAATCCCATGTTTGGAGACTATGAATCTAAGGAGTCTCCTTGATTCAACAATGAAAATGCATTTATGGGAGTTCAAACGTATGTTGTAAAACCTGCATCGAAGAAAGATAGCTCGTAGGTCTCGTCGATGAGTCGAGTGAGATGGTAAGTCATCGAGATAAGGTTCAATGATATGTTTGATGTTGTGGAACACATACGAAATATCCCGCTAAAAAGTGGCTCCAATGTTTTTAAGGCCAAAAGGTAATTGTCGATAAGTTAAAGTCCCCCATGGGTAGATTATGGTTGTTTTGTGTTGATCAGTCGGTAAAATTTTGATCTAGTTATATCTAGAAAATCCATCCATAAAAGAGAAAATGACGCTTCTGACGCAATTATCGATAATTTGGTTGATAAAGGGGGTAGGGTTAATTGTCCTTGGGACAAGTCTTATTAATATCCAAATAATCAACACAAACATGAATTTTCCCTTGTTTCTTGGTGACCGGAATGATGTTGGAAATCCATTCGGTTAGAGGGACGGGATAAATAAAACCAGATTTTAATAATTTTTCGACCTCTGCCTTGATTGTCATAGTTTTCTTAGGATGATCCAGGTGAAGTTTCTGTCTCACGGGTTTAACTCCCGGGTAAGTTTTGATTTCATGCACAATGATCGATGGATCGATCCATGGCATTTCTTCGTAGCTCCAGGTGAATATGTTGAAAAATTATTTAAACAAGGCAATATAAGTTTCAACCTCTTCAGTTGAACAATTTTCACCTAGCTGTATGTTTTCCACAATACCTTCTTTAATGTATATGTTGACAGTAATCATGTGAGAGATATTTCCCAAATTCCCCTCGAATATGGTACCCTGAGTGAGTATTGGAGATTGTGGGGAGTCGATGGTATCGATAGGAAAGATAGAGGAAATATATTTCTCTATTTAATCCAAATTGGGAAGAAAGTATGAACGATGGTGGTTGTCATCCCATGGTACCTCCTCGATAATAAGAATTTCCATAATAGATTCATCTGATGGAAAAATCTTTAGGATGTAGTCAAAATTAGAGGATAGGGAATCCAACCAGGATGGTAACGAATATGTAGTAGATGCCAATAGATGTTGGTCATATAGTGAAGGAGAGGCAGACTAAATGGTGTCGTATTCGGCCTCTGCAAGACTAAGTGGCATAGTGTCACCTAGTGTATCAAATTCTAAGGGACTAGGAATGATCCATGGATTGGATGATTTGAAGGATTGATGTGCCATAGTCGAAATCATATTAACCATTGTGATGTCTTGCGTAGTGGGAGGAAGAGGTGTAGGAAAGGTACCCATGAGAGAAGAGTCTTTCAAGAGACCTACCCCAACACTTCATAAGTAATTTTTGAGTCTCCCATAAAAAGAATGTTGTTGGTCGTTTGAGTGCGAGTGTCGGGGGTATATTAATATAATTGATAGATTGTCACAATTTTACCTTGATTAGGGAATTGAACGCATCAAAAAATTGATGAAGCGACGACAGTCATAGCATATAATCGAGGGGAGAATAGACTACTTCAACATCTACATAAACAATTTTGCCTTCCAATTGAAAGACTCCCAATTGAATGGATAAGGATTGTAATAATCCATGAGGACATAAACCTCTTCCACAAAATGCTCATAACATGGTGGGAGATTGATTAAGACCAGATGATTTGAGGCCTTTCCAACAAGCCAAGGACATGAAACATGTGGATTCCCCCTCATCCAAGGTCGTGCAATGAATATGTTGATTATGGACAACGACATCAATTTGGAAAGATAGTTGGTGAGAGAGTCATGATTTAAAATTATCCTGGTTGAATGTGATATTATTGGATGACTCGGGATCTATATCTCTATTGGATTCCAAGATAGTCCTATGTTGGCTAGGGAGGTATTGTAGAAATTTGAGAGTTGACATAGTGCAAGGTGCTTGGGCCAAATATTCAACAATATTCTAGTTTTGGGTAGCACGCAAATTAGGATTAAAGGTAAAATTTAGAATTGTGCTCTTGGGTGGATGTAGAATATATTCAAATCTTGGTTTCTCAATACAGAGTGGTCCAAATGGAGGAGTAATTGAAGTGGATGGTGGATCCGGTATAGAACAGATAGTTACTTTTTCCTTATTAGGTTTACTTGGAGGTGTCTCATATTTCATAGTACGAGTGGTCAAATATATCCCATTAAACATGTAAATGTGTGCACTTGACGAAGCTTCCTCGTTAGGAGGATGATTTGGGTTACCTCTTATTGGAGGTGAAGGATTTTGGGCAACTAGTGACTGTTGCTGTGGAAAAGGATGTGTCAATATAGTGGGTTGAGAATTTTATTTAAAATGTTGAGAAACTTCGACATGATGAGGAGAATATCGTGTGTAGTGATATTCACCACAAATGAAACATGGAAATTTCAGTTTGCACTGAGGTTTCTTCTCAGTAGCAGGTGTTTGTGTTTGTGTTTTTTCATTTTCAGTTTGATTTTTTTTTTCTTAGGTTTTTTCTTAGTTTTATTCCCCCCCCCCTCGATTGTTGCGAAGAAGCAGATTGAATTGCATTCACCTCAGACACTTGAGACATGATGGATCTTGAGAGTGAAGTCGATCCGATAGCGGGGGCAGTGACTAAACGATTAGTCATATCAGTTGATTGTGAACTTGACTGGGTTTTGACAAAACTGATGACTCCATCTGCATGAGTGGTGGAGGATGGTTTTGATGGGTCGGTTGATGGATGGGGAGCATTTGGAATAAATTCATACAAAGTATTAGATTGGGAATAAACCAAGTCCAGATACTGGGCACGAGAAATTGATTCCTCTTCTATAAAAACACCACCCATGGCAACATCACGAGCAATAGGAGGTAAAAGAGATTTGGGGAACTATTCATCCAACAATTGGTCATGAATGGTTTCTTTGATCAACCATCGTCATCATCTGCATTCATGAATATGATCATAAATATGTATGGAGTTGGTCTGAAGAAGGGAGGTCAATAGTTTCATGTCGGTCGCATAGTGGATAGGTAATTGGAAGTGAGTGAGAAAATCCATGGAAATCGAATTAAAATATTGAAAAGTTTTGCATTGTAACTCAATGTACCATTTAGTCGATGAAGCCGTCAGTGTACACTGGAAAAGACGTAAATGGATGGAATCATCCATTAGTGAATTTGATGAACACCACAGATGAAAGGTCATAATTTTTTTATTAGGGTCTTCACCAGGTTTGTCGTCAAATTTTGAAATATCGAAAGGCAATTTGACAGGAATAACTGGCCAAAAAGGGGAGTGTAATATGGGATCGTTCGTTAATATTGACAGATCCAATAGATCTAGAGGAGCTAAGAATGATAGTTGTCGATTGACTTGAGGATGATATACTGGTGTGGAATAGGAACACCAGTAGGACTGTAAAATGGTTGTGGTGGATAATTGTAGCCAATAGGTCCTCCCATATGTTGTTGTTGTTGACCGACAGAAGTAGGATTCATATGTTGAGGAATTTGCATAAAAGGAGAGGGGAAACCCATTTGGTCCTGGGGAGGATAACTAGGGTAACCTAAGGGAGGATAGTTCGCTTTATTATTTTGAGGCAGATAACCATTTTTCCCTTGAGGAGGGTAACTAGGTTGACCTTGAGGAGGGTAAGGATTTTACCCTTGGGGAGGAAAATATGGTTTTCCTTGAGGACCCCAAGTGGGATTCGAGACTCTTGGGAAGGGTTATCCAGAATGTAATTCATAAGGATTGGGATTTGGGATTCCTCCTTGCAGGTTGGGTTTTGATGGCCCTCCCTGATGTGGTTGGTCAAACAAACCTCCCTGTGGTGGACCCCAATATTGTGGGGGGGTTTTGGTGAATGAGGGTTGAAATTGTCCCTCTGCCATTGGTTGGGTAGAAACTAGGATTTGACCAGTAAGAGGGGGTTTCCCCCCAGTTGGAACTGGTGTGTTGAAGAACGATTTCCTACTGATAGGGATTTGACCACTAAAGGGGGGTTGTTATTGTATAAATCAGTGAATGTAGACATAAACTAATCTCCCTAGATCCACCTGGATCTAGAAAAAAACAAGACAGGACATGACGCTTTCCCTAAGTTACAATCATTGAATTTACTACCAAAGAAGGAATGGATGACATACATTTTGATATTGCTTCCATATATATTTGTTGTCTCTGCTTCGCTCCGGTGCTCTTGTGAGATCAGATATACAATGACACAAACCGACCAAAGTGAAAGAAACAATAATAGATTCAATGAAAACCTAAACATGTGATCAAAAATTCATGTAATAAGATACTAATGATTTTATGGGAAAGAAACATGTCACTGTATTATATTAAGTAAAAGTGGAAGATACAACCAAACTGCCTTGATGTCGCAAGTTCCCTTTCAGTGGTCCTTTGTTCCGACACACACATACACTTGCTCTGAATTTGTATGAAGATGGTCCACAAAAGCTTGATGGACAAATGGAGACCTCAAGCATCAGTTGCAATAGGATCCTTCACACAGCCTTCAACCTATTCTTTCAGCAATTCTTTGCTCACTCTTGCTTCACCTTTTCCATGAGAAACCTATCATTATATAGGAGAAGGAGAAGTGGTTAAAGAGATGAGGATGATCCCACCAAATCAGAGAAGCTAGTAGGATCAAAACCATATAGATGCCACCTCACATTCTATAAGATCCTCCTTCTAGAAGCTTCATCAACTTATTCCTTCTTTTATCTTTCAAATGTTGTCTCATCCTGCCTATATAGTAGCCTACAAAAACCCCGCGATCCAGGTATAGAGTAGCCTGCGGAAATCAAGGATTTTTGCATTGTGTACTACTGTTAGCTTGCGACGTCATTCTAAAAACATGCATTGTAGAGGAAGAAATCATCCATTTTCCTCATGTAAAATATTCTTTTGAGAGACTGAACACATGCTTGTAGAATCATCATTAGGGTGACCAAAATAATGTGTAACAGGGGTTTCCCCCCAGTAGGGATTTGTCCCACAGTTGTGTTAAGTTGTGTGGAAGGCTTTTCCATTCTTTGATGTGAAGGTGTCCCAACAAGGTTTTGTGGAGTATATGAAGTTGTGGCTTGAAGAGGGATGGTAGGTGTAACCGTCAGGGTACTTTGCAAATGACTAGGTAACACGACCCATGTTTCACTTTGAAATTGTCCTGAAGTGGTAGCAATATTGACTTTTGGTTCGACGATATGGTCGATGGCCTGACCGAACGATCCTACCTTTGCATCGATGGTGGTAGAGGTATGTGGAGGGTCAAAGAGTGGTCAACTAAAATTAAATTTTTCATGAAGGTCTCATCCCGATGGGGTTCTCCATATAGAACGAACATGAGTTTGTTGTGGATCTACCATTTCATTAGAATGGAAATGGGTAGTGTATTCTTTGTTAAAATTTGGTTGTATCAGTTCCATATCTAGTTGATTATATGGCCTTGATGGTAGGCTAGGGTAATCTTCTAATAAAATGTTTCCTAAGGATTCCACTCGGACAAGGAGTGGATTGTGAGGAATTTCCAAAGATGGATCTATGGGAAGGGTGGAACCTCCATGAACTGTAACTAAATCTCTCTCAGTATTTTCTAGGAAAGGAATAGCAACACTCCCGGTGTCTGAATGGTTTTCGACCTCTTCAAGGTAAGTGTCTTCAAGTGAGTTAGGAGGTAGGAGTTTGTAGCCTTCTAGAGGAAACCCTTGCATCCTACGTGATCTATGAAGACCTTTATCGTCCATAGTACCAATTTTTAAGGACAACTAAAGTAAACAAACAACACTCACTAAAAAATATAGAAAACCAACAAGCGAAACAATGCCTTCTCTCAATGAACATACTAGTTGGTGATGAAATCCAACATCGTGTGATCAAATTGAGAAGGGTATATGATATGAATGGGTGGATCAGTTACCTTGAAGGCTTACTTAACATACTTACACCTTGGTGCAATTTACCTCATGGTTTTACCCATGGGTCACCCTCCAAGGAGCTCGAGTGAGTTTGACCAATGTTTGTTTCAAGTACAACAAAGACATACCTTCACCATCACCTTGTGTAAAGACCCTAAATATTATGGCCACTAAGGATACCAAATTGCAGTCAGCCTCTGGGCGGGTATAATCGATATTCAAGTCTGAACGTATGGGTAGGATATCAAGTCCGAAATTCTTTAAGAGAACTGAAGACAAATGGATTGGTAAAATCTAGAGGACCTTGAACGGATTCAGAATCCACAAAGCTTTAAGACCAAATGAAAACAATTTAGCCTCAAGAAGAACCCCCAAAATACAATCGCACTACTATGATTGGTTAAGCCTCAGAGGGATAATCTCCATTTCTCTCCCACACACGACCTCGTGTTTAACCCCTGTGTGAGAGGGGAATCCCAGTTATTCTTATATGAAGGTTGGATTTACTCTCCCTATCACAAGATTTTGCATTTTTCTTCAATGCTTTAGAGAGTTATTCTCACAACCTATTCCAAAGCTCTAGTCCTAGTCTATTATTGGTGTAAACATCTAAAAATAAAAGTTTCTAGTTTGATTTTAATTAGCATTCATTTTCATGGTTGTTCGTTACATAAGGGTGAATGATAGTGAAACTGATGATGTTTGAGACTCGACTCCCAAAAAGGTAAAAATTATGAGATGCAACCTTTCTTTTCAATGAAATTCTAGCTATGGGAAGGATAAGAGTTTATTTTTGTCACTAACAAACACTCAAAAATGAAAATTTTTATACTATTTTGTTCTCAACAAGAATTCAAAAAATTGCCAAATTATAAAGAAAACCTTTCCAATATCCAAAACTAATGCATATAAGTATTTCTTTGTTTGATTGTGAATGTAAATTAAAAATTTCATCTAATGCTTTGTGCTTTCACTAATAATGAAAAAGGTTCACTACTGTGATTTGAAAAAGAGGAAGCAAAAGTACACAAACAAAGACACTCTCAGCAGTAAACAATAGACCAAAAGAAGAACATCTACCAAAATATTCACTCAAAGCAAAAACACTAAGAAACCAAAAGTCACACTTTATAGTCTTCCAAAATTGAGTAAGGGATCAAAGACTAGGAAAACACTATTGTGATCAATGAACTTCCTTATGAAAACCTCCAATCAATTAGATAATCGAGAATAGTAGAAAAAATAAACCAAGTTCGAAATAAAACAATTGATTTTGCAATAAGGAAAGACAACAAAAACTCAATAAATACTAAAAAAATGAAAAGTAGCAAGTTTGAGTCAAACAAAGGACAAGATCTGACAAAATAGGATTTGAGTCAGAGAAAAATATCCAAGGAGTATGCCCAATAAGCAATAAAGTCTGCAATTTTTCAAAGGAAGAAAAATCGGTGCTATGGTAACCAAAGAACCAGAGCGCTACAACACTCCCTAATAGACTCTGGGGGAGCACTGTAATCAACGCTCTGACTTAAATTGTAGAGGGGCACTAGTCCTGAGAAAAAGTTTTAGAAAAAGTCAGAAAGCTCAGTAACTCAAGGAAATTTAGTGAGATACTCTGTGAGACAACTTAGCAAAGATGAAATATGTAAGGATAGGAAAAAGGCCATAGACGAACCAAGGAAAGAACAAAAACTGAAAATTTAATCCCTAGTGGAGTTGCCAATTTCTGTTACGAAAATATTCCCCTACGGATAGGTGAACTTTCCCTTGGAGTATAGACCCCTCTACCAAGACAGAAAACTACCTTTGGACACTAACATTCCCATCGATTCATTTTATCCATCGAAAAAGAGAGAAGGAGGGAGAGTATGATTTACCTCACTTTCGAAGTTTGTCCAAGCTACTCCAATCCACTAGTTCTGAATAGTACCTATAGTGGACAACAAGAGACAAATGACTATCTCCCACTCTAAAAATATAACGACCCACAAGCTGAAATTTGTACCACCGCTACTTTGATATGTTTTCTCAATGGCCTCCCAATTTCACGGTCTGAATTATTCTATAAAAAAAATTATTGCGAAAATGGTGAGATGACCTGTAAATAACATACCTTAGAAAGCATCATCAAAAGAATTTATCCTCCCTTGAATTTCAAACTTCTTTACTTCACCTTTCCTTTTAAATTCGGCTTAGATATCCTTTGGTTACCTTAGTCACCTGTAGATATTCAATATTTTCAAGTGTGATTAAAATGAGAGAGCCTTGAGTCTTATTTATACTCTCCAAGTAGCTTCCTTAGAAGCATCTTCCAGGCCATTTTGTCCACATAGCCACTTTGTCCACATAGTCACCTATGTCCAACTTTTCCCAAATTGCCACTTGTCCATGTATCCAATAGCCACTTGAACACTTGACCACTTAACCCATTTTCCTCATTTTAGGGTTAACCTTCTTATAACCACTTTCCATAATTAGAAAGTTCTCCATTTACTTTGTTATTTAAATAATCCTCCTTGACTTTGTCACTTCACTTTATTATTTAAATAATCCTCTTTGATTTTGTCACTTCACTTTATTATTTAAACAAATCCTCTTTGACTTTGTCACTTAACTTTATTATTTAAATAATACTATTTGACTTTGCAACTTCACTTTATTATTTAATAATCCTATTTGACTTTGTCACTTCACTTTATTATTTAAATAATTTCTTCTTTGCAAGCACTTTGACTTATTTGACCTTTTGGGGTTTCAAGCCAATCATATGAGGGTCCTTCAACTTCGTAAGGCCATGAATCTCAAACCGTGAGGAGTTATGTGACGTTCCACATACCATCGGAAATGGCATGACATGTACTATCCATCTAGAATAGTCTTACCTACAAATATATAAAAACTCATACCATTATACATCAAACAAACTTGGGTTCATTACCCAAACCTTTGTGCTACCAGAATTCATTACTGTACCTTCTTCAAGGGTTGACATCAATGAAAACCAACCTAATTAATAAAAAATATCCACCTTTTCAAATTTAACCTTATAACCATAACATCACCCAACTCTAACACGTGCAAGAAGACATATTGTAGCCTTGAAGATACTTCATTTACTGTTGGAAATGTTGCCACCTGGGTGGGGACTTAATTTTTCTTTCTTCTAATTCACTGACGTTGTATAATTGAGGCTACAATAGTTTTGTAGCACAACCAATCATTTTCAATATGTCTACGCTACAAAACCTTTCTCAGGAGCCTCTCTTACAAAGCAAATAGTCAAATTTCTAGCAATAGCATATAATGAGGCCAATGGTCCAATCTTATCTTTCAACCTTGGAGCAATGATTTCTAAAACTTCTTCTACACCCTTAACATGCTGCACCAAATCCTCACACTAAGAAAACCCACCAGCAAGAGCATCACCAAGTGCACCCATTATATCAAAGGCTCCCTGCATATCATTGGCACTTTGCATCTCTTCTAGCCAACTCAACAACTCATTTGAAAATCCCAACATTACATTTATTGCTCTCAGAAAGCCGAGAAGTACCTGCATTAAGAATCACCTTGAAATTTTCCTTCGGTCATGCTATGTGAAGATCCCATATTGAACAAACAACATCATACCTTCCCATGATATCTACATTTACTCCCTTTAAATTTGAAAGACTAAGAATTGAAAATGCCTTTTCAAGTAGATGAATGAGTATGGATCACAAAGTCGCTTAATGTATAATATTTTTCTACGCTGTCATGATAAAATTTATAATACATAGCACTTGATTTCTCTTGGCGCCGACTTGTAACCACTATCACCTCTTCATCGTATCCTTATCACTTGTATTGACACTTTCTATTTGTTTTATTAGCACTAGAGTGGTCTCGTAGCATTACATGTGAGCCCATCATTTGACACTTAGAATTGAAACTTGGTGGTCACCCCAGTGTTGTTGAGTGATCTTTTTTCAGTGTATATTGTGGCTTTCTATAACAATAACGCATGACAATTTTAATATGAATTTTATCAATGGAATGGTAGTTATAATATAAGGTGGATATGATACTTTTAATGGAATCAAAGTAGAATGGAGGTGAAAGTGGAATGTTGAGGTGGATGGGTATAAGGCGAGGTGAGAGAATGAGTGGGGTAGATAAATGAGTGGATTTTTTTTTTTATCATATATATATATTTTTAATTATTTTTTTCTTTATTTTATTTAAAATATAAAATCAAAACTAACATAATGATTTTATATAAAAAAACAAAATTCCACTAAATTAAATTTGGCATTGGAAATGGGCATTTCAAGGAAGTGACAGGAGTAGCACAATAAAATAGGAAAGTATATGGATCCAAATTGAACAGTTGCGGTGCTACTTTGGTGAATTTTGTTATCGAGATCTGGAACTTCTTGTAGTGCCTTTAAGGCCACAATTTGATCATGAAAATATTAGTGCTAACATTGGCTCCACAGGGGATGGAGCTCTCCTTGTGAGACTCCAAGAACTCAATAGACTTGTGTCTTATCCATTGGGTTATGAAGTCATTCACCACCTTCCAAACTTCTATAATTTATTCAAATTCTAAAATTACACCGTTGAAAACAAAGCTCACACTACAATCCAAATGCAAACTAAAGGTTGCATTCAAAATAAAAACCAAATGCTTGCATGGCAAGCTTATTTATATACATTCCTACTTCTAGCTAATTTTTCTACCTTCTCAAGTGATATGGAAAAGCCAATACAACCATTCAAGTAACTGGATCAAAAACTAAAATCTACTTCCATATTTAAGCATATATATGCATGAAAAGTCTAGAGAATAGAAAAAGAAATGAACTAACTACCCATTCTTACAACTATGGAAATATGCCCTTATGAAGTCACAAATATAATAATTATGATCCCAATACAACTCCATATAAATCGCTACGGGGTCATCAAAATCATAAGGGAATATCTCTTTTTTCTTTTCGAAAGAAATGAGTTGCAAGCTGATGTCATTGCTAATCAAATCTTGTTTGATATCTTCTGCAGATCCAGGTTCAAACATGGTGAATACACTATTGTTGATCCCCATAGATGGTTTCTCAACCATTGGTGGTGAACATAGGATCAAATGCTCCTGCAGTTCTTCAATATTCCATTCATACTGTTGTTTACTGGAATATGAAATGGAAGATACAAAAAGAATAGGATTTTCCACAAATTTTGTCTTCTCTGCTTCAACATCTTCCAAAGAATGTGATTTAAAGTTGTCATATGCTAGCTCATTACATTCAAAAAATTTAGAGAAAAGGAAAGCAACATGCTCTTGGTCTTCAACATCACTATCTTCATAATCATCAAACATAGGAGGAGTTTTAAAAACTCTGTCATTAAAAACCTCTTTATCTTGAAAAATATTTCCAATCACTTCATGATGAAATTCATTTTTCATGGGACTATCACATGTTTCAATCTCCTCTTGAATAGAAGTATTTGAAGTGTTTCCTTCAAGAATTAAATCTTCTTTAATTTCTCTTTCAACAGGATATTCACAGAGCTCTTCACACGAGGAACACTCTACTTTCTGTTGAACATAATACTTAAACCTTTCACAACAATCTTCAAGAAGTGTGTCAATAGACTAATACCTTTTACAATACTTGTTGAATGCTGCATGGAATTCCTTCAAAAAAAATATGATGGAAATAGAAAGCGACTAGTACCACTTTCGAGCATCACCATCTAATAAGTATACAAACATCTTCATGAGAACATATTCATGATATACATCCATTTGATCTATACACTGATGAAACTTGACGAGATGATGTGCAAGATAATCTTCCTCCTTTCCACTAAAAATAGGAAGAAAGTCTGTGCATTCTAAGAAAGAAGGCACAATATTAGGAAAGCCAGGAACAATTGAAAAATTAAGAGGTGCAAACCTCCTAGCCAAGATAGATTCCATTGCTACTATTGTCCCATATCAATGAAGTCACCAACATGTTCTTTCTTCATGGATTGGAGTCACCAGGTAGAAAATTGTAGTCAAGATAGTGTCTTTCTCTTGTCTACCATCAAGAGCTGGATCTATTCTATGTCATTCTCCCAGGGAAGATTTTATTCGTGTCTTCGCTCCTCGGCAACGACACCAAAAATTTTAGCACTAGAAGTTAACTCAAGACAACTATTGAGTCAATCCTAACACATCTTACTTCAAAATGTTCAATAAGGATTTAGAGATGGATATATATTGCTTGGTTTGAAAGGATTTAATGGTATGATCCATTAAGATCACTTTCCTATATGCAACAAGTCAAGTAAATAAAGGTAATGATTAGTAACTTAAAGATTTGAGTGGTGTGATTAGGAGAAAGGAAAGACAAAAATGATAATTCCAGCAATGAAAAGTCATGTCCCTTAATGTCTGTATGCAATAGAAGAATAAACCTTTTATCCAGAAATTTATTCTAAATAAGATTTAAGGAGAAGAAACATCAATGTGGAAAAGATTCCTAAAAATCCTTTAAAGCAATCTTTTCAACACATATACATTTTCCATACAATCATATAACATTAACAATAACGCACGACAATTTCAATATGAATTTTGTCAATGGAATGGTAGTTATAATATAAGGTGGATTTTATACTTTTAATGGAAGGTGAAAGTGGAATGTTGAGGTGGATGGCTAGGTGAGGTGAGAGAATGAGTAGGGTAGATAGATGAGTGGAATTTTATTTTTATCATATATTTGATTTTTTAATTATTATTTTATTTAAAATATAAAATCAAAACTAACATAATGATTTTATATAAAAAATAAAATTCCACTAAATGAAATTTGGCATTGGAAATGGGCGTTTCAAAGAAGTAAAATGAGTAGCACAATAAAATAGGCAAGCACATGGAGCCAAATAGAATAGTTGCGGTGCTACTTTGGTGAATTTTGTTACCAGTGTATGGAACTTGATGTAGTGCCTTTAAGGCCACAATTTGATCATGAAAATATTAGTCCTAACACAATCTTCAGATGATTTTGCAACAATCTCTCCAGGTCCTCCTCATCCAACCCTTGCTCGAAAGATCCACAATCAAAATAAAAATGCTTTACTGATTTTTTCCTCTTTTGTTCACAATGAGAATGCCTCCATTTATAGGCTTTGAGAGGCTCAACCACCTTGGTTATATTTGGAATTATTTGGGGATATGGATCCAATAGTTGTGATATCTCCCTTATATGCAGCCTAAGGGTTAAATTCAATCCAAACCAACTCGATCCATCCATAGTTGTCTTTAGAAGAAAATGGGATTTCTTCCAAGATTTTCTCAACCAAATCTGTGCTCCCTTAGAATGGGAAAAAAATTGCTACAATGCTCCCTATGAGATGGGAAAGGAGTGCTATCACTCCTTGTATATGAGTAGGGGAGTGTTGATCTTCTAAAAAATTGTCAAGATGAGAAATTCTCATAGAAAAACATTCGTTCTAATTGTCAGATGATGGGGATTCTTCTTATAAAATTTTGTAGGGGTTGTATCAAGTGTTTTCATGGTTTCATTCATGATGCGACACTTACAGAATGAGAATGTGACACTTACGACACTTGTGACAAAAGAGCGACACATGCGACACTTACGACACAGAGAATGTCACATTATCGAAGTGAAGAATTTTGATGTGTAACAACAGTGCCCAAAGTTGCCTACCTGTGTTCCAACATACACTCTGATGGCTCAATTTTCGGTATTGCTTCAAGGATATTTCTTCGGTCATTGCCATAAAACCATGTGGCTCTACTTTTAATGCACCAATCCTTCTTCTTGTACAAGAGGAGATTATTTTTTTGAAACTCAAGATCCATGATTTTTCCTAAAACATCTTCATCAAACAAACTAATAGGGTGATCCTTATATAATAGTTTCAGACTTTGTTCCACTGTCTTTAAATACCCCTCTTGAGTCTTGAACCTTTCTTCTACCATAGGCACCACATTTTATTTTACCAACCTTGATGAGTTTATAAATTGTATGCAAGACAGATCCTCTAAATGCACATCAATGTGTTTCCAAGAAGACTTCACTATTTCCTGGAAATCACCTTCTTCTAACCAACATGAATTGTACTTAAATGGAGCCTTTCATTTTTTGTCTCCCATTACTAGTTCCAAGTAAATCGAAAAGAAATCCAAGCACCTCAAGGTATCCTTCAAGGAATTAAAACTTGTTAACTTGTCAAGTAAAGCATGGTGTATTAGAAATTTGTCCAATCACTTGGCAACCCCAACCATCCCAGCTTTGTTGTTTTTCTAAGTGGGCCTCAATTCCACTGGCTCGATGTCTACCCATCTAAGTGTCTTGAAGCGGTCTAGAGAAAAATCGACCAACCTATCATGGTGAGCAACCAAACCCCAAACCGCCCCTCTATTGAGTGTAAGGTCTAGGTCTCCACCAACGATTGGATTTTTATCCTTTACCCACTGTGTCGAGAATAACCTCAACCATAACACTTATTTCTCGTCATATCATAGGGGTCGTAGATTTTTAGCAAAATCAAAGTAAACCCATGAATCTTGCACTAGACCTCTATACAAAGGCCTGAAAACACAACAACCGAGCTAATTGAAGAAAGGTTCAAAGACCAA
The DNA here is from genome assembly GCA_009831015.1 of Picea engelmannii. Taxonomy (NCBI): domain Eukaryota; kingdom Viridiplantae; phylum Streptophyta; class Pinopsida; order Pinales; family Pinaceae; genus Picea; species Picea engelmannii. The sequence continues at coordinate 82,613 of ML833346.1, forward strand.
TTAGTGATAATTCCTCTAGAAGATCCCTCTGTATCCAATGCAAAAAAATCCCAACACACCAATGTTTTTTTCAATTCCCTTATTAAGGATCACCCATGCCCATGTTTTCCTAGACAAATGACACATTTGAATTATTAACCTCTTCCATCTGCTTGAGGGTCAACTTTTTGACCTTGCTCCCTAGGCCTCTAAAATTTATAGACACAAGCTTCATGGAGTAACCTTGACAAGGGTTTTCTCTACTCTAAGAACCCCATATATGAGTCTTTGTTTACCTTGGTGCACTTCCTTAGATACTCATTCATGTGCATGCATCAAAGCCAACTTTATCCTTTCCCTAGACCCCCCCATATCCTTTTGGGTATCCCACCCCCGATCCTCTTAAAACCTAGGAGTTTTGCAAGGTTGTTTAAGGCCTAAGATGGTAATGCTCCCTCCCCCAAACCCTAAATGCATGAGACCCCTCGAAAGACTCATCACCAAATAGTGAACCCCCGCTAGCACCAAATTAGAATCATAAGAGAGGTTTTCCACTAAGGGAGCCTTGTCACTAGGGTCAGCACCCAAATCCAAGAGTCCTACATGGTTAGTGCTAACCAACCCTAGATTCTTAGTGTAAAATGTGTTTGTATCACCCCCAACTTTTCCAAGTTTCCAGACCTAAAGTTTGAGTGGAAATATTAAGACAGAGAAGACTTACCCAATGCAAATGTTGTTTGTTGCCATAATAGGTCCATCTTGTGTAGTTGTGACACCGAGAATTCCAGTGATACAAATGTGTTGAGAATGTCCCCCACCAGATCTTCTTGAGAGTGATATTTGATGACCAAAGGTATTGAGATATACCCAACCACCACATCCTGTAGTTGTAACACCTGTTCCTCCTCCTTCTTGACCAAAGCCCTATCCAATTATTCTTCCCTTCTAGGGCTAGTCAACTTCTCTAAGACCTCCTTCACCCTTATACAAGGAGATAACCCTTCATCCTAGTAGACCCAAAACATGTTTTTGAAGGTGAGATCACAATCCTTGAGTACATGGCCATAAGTGTGGAAACACACACGATGGAAAGGGAAATTCACATAGTCAAGTATATGTGTGTAGGTATTATTCCTTATAACTAAGTCCAAGGACTTGAAGATCCCTTGACTTGCATCAAGTTCAACAATTTTTTTTTGTTGTTGACCTAACCTTACCGAATGTATAACTATTGTTAGGTATTATGAACTTACTTAAATTATCCTCAAAATCCTTCATCAAGCAGTCTGACCAATGTTTCATCGACAGGCTCGACAGTTTAACCCATACTGGTGTAGCCTTCGTAAATTCATCCTTCACATCAAAACATGATTGCCACAATTTAAGGGATATATAAGCCTTATCCAAGAACCAAAAGTTATTTAATATATTATGCACATCCACATCGAATATGAAGATAAACCCTACCCATCCCTTGGTGATTAGATGGAAAATTGGCCCATAGACCACAAGAGGTGCCCATTCCACCTAGAGCCAGTCATTTAGTTTCCTCATGGAAACTCTCCAGCCTATGAATTCCCCTATTAGCATCTTCCTTTCTAGCAACCCAATCTTATCGACATTGATTTCATCTCCAACGACTAGAGAAATACTTCCCCCACACGATTTTATCACGGGTCGCTTCTTCCATTTGCAAGCTTCCCCGCCATGTGGAACCTCACCACCTAGCAATCGTCCGACCAGCAATTGGGACCCAACAAACCCTAAGTCTATCTCATCTGCTCTCGACACTGAAATCCCACGAAATCTTACTAACTATGGGAAATGATCTCCCTCAAAGGTGATACCCTCAATGATCATGAAATATTGTTATTTTTATACATGAAATCTATAAAAATATGTAAAAAATAGTTTTAAAATGTTGTTTTTCTTTGTCTGTTTTTGTTAATTACGACCATAAAAATATTTTATTTGACATGTTATTTTAAACATTTTTTTTATAAAATGTATATGTTTTTTTCATTATAACTATATTTTAAATCTTTATTGTTTGCTAAATGTTTTAAAATAGTGTTATTTAGCTACAACTATCAACTATGAATTGAAATAAAGGTAATAAAGTGTTAAACAAATATTTTTTTATTGTATTTTAAATGTATGGTATTCTAAATCAACTAATAACACACAATTTGATGAAAAAACATGGCTTTGAAAAAAAAAATTATATATAACATTTTTTAAATTGTTTAAAATGACATCTCTTATGTTTTTTCTTTTCTTTTTTTATAGTATTGAAAAAAATGAAAAAGAAAGAAAAAAACACCATTAAACAAAAATAAAAATAAACATTTTATATAAAAAAATGAAAATCATGGCAAAAACAACTTTTAATTTTTTTTTGATACTTTATAGCTAAAACGATTTAAAATGTCAAAATACTACCTTGAAAAAAGGCGCTACCGGTAACACCACTTTTTGAAACAAGAGTAAAAATGACCACTAAATACAACCTCTAAAAAATGATAACTATGGAGAGCTATCATGAAGTGGGTAACTATGTTTAATGTTTATGTATTATAGCAAGCAATGTTTTTAGAATGATTCCTTCTTTAAGGAGTAATTGATGGTGTTACCCTACCCTAAGGGTATTTCTTTACATTCTTGTGTTCTTTATGGCGTGAAGGCATTTTGGTAATTCTAAAAGTAAGGGTTTATTCTCGAGCTTAAGGGTTTAACTTTCATATTTTATCTTTTATCTATCGAGGTTTACTACAACATGACTTGCTAGTAATGGTTATCTCAATTGGTTACAAATGAGTCATCCATAAGATTGTTGCAAGTAAAAATGCATTAAATAGATAATGACTTCCACTGTGGAAAATATGAAATATCTCTCTCAAATCTTGCACCACAAGAGTCTGAAAACAGAGAATGCTCACCAATGTGAGAAAATGAAAGTGAGCATGTTTTTTTTTATCATAGATTAATCCTTCTATTCTCATGATATCCTTTGGATATATTGTGTAGGATAATTGTGGGTTGGTAGTTGTGTAAGGTAGGCTCTCGTCATCAAGGTATATGAAGGCCATTCTAAGTTATATATACACATATTATATTAAGTGGAAGATGAGAAATGTTATTGAAGACTCTCTTTGTCTTTCAATTATTTTTAGCAATCAATATCATTAAAAATATATGTATAGTGTACAATAGAGTTGATAGTGAAAGTGATGCATATAAGATGAAAAAAATGGCTATACGTCACATTTTGAAGCAAGTACACGTGTTACTACATATGTATTTTTTTTCAATCTAAAATAATTTTATTGAATATAGAAAAAAAAATATGATTTTATGGTCTCATTCACCCTTTTCTAAGTCAATTATTCAATATTTTGACCTTTACAAGCTTGCATCCAAGCTCAAATATTATTTTTTAAACCTTTGCTTGAGCCTAAATATTTAATTACAAACTTTGATTGCGCAAGGTCATATACACACTGACCCAGTTGATTTAACTCATTGGGAAAGAGGCATCCTTGCTTTGAATTTATTGGTTGAGGGCATTGCAAGCTAAAATATTGCCCATTTTTTCATCTTTTCTTCTTTATTTTTATCCCTCATGTTGATTGGTTTAGAGTTGTGGGTATTTAGGAAATGTTAATTATATTGTGATGTCTAAATTGTACAAAGGGGCTAGTTCCCTTTCCTAGTTTGAATGATACGATGTATGTCTTCTTTTCACCCCCTTGAAGGATAGCTAATGTATGTCTTCTTTTCACCCCCTTGAAGGATAGCTAATGTATGTATTCTTTTCACCCCCTTGAAAGGATAATCAATCGAGGATTACTTAGTCATGTTTGCATCCATTTAACCCTTTCACCCTCATAGAGTGTGAAATGTTCTTTCACTAGAACTAGCTTAAAAGAAACCACTTCCTTCCCTTGGGGTTTCCTCATTGGGTATTGCCACCCACTAGGTTGTTATGTTTTCATTTTTTTATTTAGAGAAACCTTTACCTTTGTGTAGGATTGCTTCACGTGCCTTATCTATAGACATTGTTTGCATCTACACATATTGTTATGGTAATCCAATTTTTTGTTTCATTTAAATTCATTACAATATAACAATATTGTATAGTAAACACCTCTTGTTAGGTTGAGTTCCACAACCCCTATGCATGAAAAAAGTGAGATCCATTCCAAATAATTAAATATTCTTCTTGTTAATCATATTTAGGACATCAGATAACTCAATGTAATAAATGAAACTCTAAGAGATGCTTCCCTATATTTAAGTTTTGTGCATCCACCACTTATTAAGAGGTAAGGTATCATTCCACGTTATGTTGAAAATGTCATATTCGACTTGACTTAAAGACCATGATGACCCCATTGTTCCATAGGAAAAAACATTAGTAGCAACAATCTCCCTTCTAAAAGTAGTCTCTCTCTTAAGCTCATAAGAGATATTGTTGCTACTAAGATAGCCCACAATATACTCATTTAAGAGCATAAACATGTCACTTATGGGATTTGAACCTAGGTGGAGACATTAATGACCAATCCTCCCAACCACCCGAGCTAGACCCAATTGAATCCATGGGAAAAAACATACCACACTATTTAGGGGAATTGAATCCAAACAAAAGGAATATCACAAACCCTTCTTGACAAACTAATTAAACACTTAATGAGAACTTGATATAATAAGGACTATAACAAGAGGTAAGATGTTGTACCACATTGTATGGAAAATAACATGTTCAACACTATTATCACAAGATTTGTACTTGTGAAAATCCCTCCATAAGATCCCAATCTTGTGTAATAATTGGAAGAATCTACCATTGTTGGTTACTTGGGATGACCCGGGTTCTGATCTCAAATAGGTTTCCAAAAAAACCCTCAAAACTATCGGCCCTCCTGGTAAACCAGAAGGAAACACTGCACATAGAGTTCACAATGCATTTTCACCTAAGATATCTTTATGGGGGACTGCAATACTCAGGTGTTTGCAGTCTAGGAATGAGTGGGGATTGGGTTTAGATAATTTCTCTTATGCATCATCATCATTTAATCATTCAAATACTTCTACGATTTATTCATCATTAAATTATGCATGCATGTTGTTATAACTATTTTAACCATTCATTCTTTAGCTAATGATTAACAAAATAGTAAAAGCACTCATTAACAACACATAGAACATAGTATTTTACAGTGGTTCACCCCCTCCTGGGGCTACATCCACAAAGATATGGATCTTGTGTTATTTTATTCATTGTGCTGCAAAGTCTGCATTGTGCGCATTACATCTTCAAGATTACAATCAAAATGAGGGTAAGAACCCTCTGGGAGGCTGACTAGATCAAACCAGGCTCCTCATCCTGTGACCTAACCCTCAAAAACTAATTTATTCGACTCAACCATAAGAACCATAACAAAAATTTCTACAATCAATATCTTCCAAACCATAACAACATCCAACAAACAACCTTGACCTAGACCTCCTAAGTCTTTATTTATACTACCCTAATGGATTATAGTTGTTGCAATATTTGTGAAAAACCATAACCCTAACATGGTTGGGCATGTCTTCATGTGCACCATGTTTCTTTTCGTCCTGCATGCTACTTTTCCTTCTTTTTTTTCATACTGCTTTTCTGCCTCCTAAGGTGCGCGCTCCAAAAATAGACCTTTTCTTCAAAATTAGGTCTGTGCCAAAAATAGGCATGTGCCAACAGGCCCCCAACACTAACATGTGGCTTGTCCTGAGCGACTCATGTGATGCGCACTCCTTGTACAACCTTCTCCAAGTTGTGGAACTTTTCTTCTACTTCCTTCCTTTTTTCTTTCACCCACGCAGCTTTATCTGTTAGCGCCTCGACCATCTACGATGTTATTTTTTCTTGTAGCAATGTTGCACTCTCTAAATGTTCTTGCGCCATCCTTGTATTATCTTCCTGTAGCTCTGTAAGTATCTGTGTTTCTTGTTCTTGGAGGGGTTCCAATTGGGATTGTCTTTCTTGCTTAATGATCTGTGCAATCTTTAACTCTGTCTACAGGGTCTTCATCTTTTGCATACCCTTCAAGCGTTCGGTAATGCTCATGATTTTATGGTGTTGCTTCAATTCCTTCATGGAAATATTGATCTTCTCCTCTTGTTGGTCCAACTAATGGACCTTTTCATCTTATTCTAAAGTGGTCCAAATTTGCGTAGTTCTGTGAGACAGTTCTGTGACTTCCTTTGCTACCCTTGTCATTTCATCTATCTGGAATTTTGTTTGTTGTTCTCTTTTCTCTCAAAACTTAGGATGAGTCATAGGATTAATTTTTTCATTTATCTCCTTGATCTCCTCCCTATATCCTTCAATTGTCTACACAATGATATTTATCTTTTCATCTGCGCTCCTATCCAATGTTTCCCCACTATCTGGAATGCAGTTGTATACTTTTGTTAGCCCCTACTCTAGCTTGTCAGTGAATTTTTTTCCTCCTCCTTCTATGAGGTCGGCTGGTCGCAGGTGATCTGTAACATCTCTATGACCCCCCTACCAACCTCCAAGTTGGTGGCATCTGTGTGGGCTCTCGATTGTACTTCCTGCATTATACTATCCAGGAGTCTGTATAGTGATTTTGTGGGTATCAACGCCATGACTACCCCAAACTTGTCAATGTCCCCCATCGGTTTCTGTGCGGTATCTTGATCAATTATGACCATATTCTATGTGACCATGAATTTATCCCTTCTTTTCACTACTATCTGAACTATGTCATCCTTTTCTTTCTGTGTAGGGGGTCACTGTGTCTTTTCAGGTTGTTGCGTTATGGATTGCGGTAATGTATGTATTTGTAACTGTTGTAGAGTTTCATGGAATTCTATGATTTTGACCATGTTCTCTTCTCTCTATTCTTCTGCAGAACATACCACATCTCCCCCCCTGTCTTGAACCTTGTCCTCCACAAACTCAGCATCATCCTCTGTCAAGGTGATGATTGGGCCCTCCTTGGTGTACTTCATCTTTTTGCGCATCTCCTATACCCGCATTGTGGTTATTTTTGTCTATCAAAGTTTCTCCCCACTCATTGTCACATGTGCCCCCTCCTCGTCGGCCTGATATGTGTCCCCCTTCTTGGCAGCCTGTTGAATGTATGCCCTAGGTGCCATTGTTTTCCTCCTTGGTCTCTTTGGTACTATGTTGCTTCCCGATGCCTAAGTGTGTGTTGCAGCCTTCCTAGTGATAGCAGTTGGGATATTTGTCTTTGTTGAAGGACCTGCTTCAACTTGCCCCTTAGGTTTGGTTGATTTCATTGTTGTTGGTGTTTTTGGTGTTGTTGTTGATTTTGCTACTAGAATATTCCACTGCGCGGGTCATTCTTTGATTATCCAATCACTCTCTTCCCTTGTGACACAATATTGCATCTCCAACCATTCCTTCTTTGGATCCCTTGCAGTCTGGATCCACATATGGTGCCTAGATGCCTTAAACCTGGCTATCCCTTCTAATTCATGGACCAATTCCATAGGAATGTGCCACACATTGGTTGTGCATTGTTGTATCTCTTCTGACAGCATAGCGAACACCGTGCTATTCGCCTGCTGATTTTTGGTGTCCTTGGCCTGCCAGAGGGATTCATATCTGGCTGCGTAACACTTCCCTTTCCTATCTAGAAAGGATAAAAATTTTGGCTCCTTCCATCCTGCCAAAGATATGAGGATAATTAAACAAGAATAATGGAACTCAGTTTCATTATCAAGAATTGGTTCAGGAGGTAAGGCACCCAACTGAAAATTACCCCCTTCGCGCACTGGGCGATGACTGCGATGAATCCTACTGGATCCTCTTCTTTTCTGCACTTCCTCGACAACATGAAATCCATGAGATTTTTGAGAACCTCATCTCATCATCGTTGATATCTCTAAACAAAATACCCTTGTTCCCTCTGTTGGTATCAAATTGTGCCTGGACTAGCTCAATGATCTCCTTCTCGCGCGCTTTGTTGTCCAATTATTCCTCTAGTTGTGCACCCACTGTGGGTAATCCAATAATTTTGGTTATCAACACCACATCGATCTGTACTGACATATCCATCCAAATAATGCCACCATGTACACGAGCTAGCAATTGTTTAACACAAAGCCCAACATTTTTACCACGCTCGAAGTGCGGTATGTCCAAGAGGTTCATGATCCCAAAGTTGTAGAGGCATGTTATTCATTGTGTGGGATCCATGATTGGTTTGCCTAGGGGTTCAATTTCCCCTTTGTTCACCAAGTAGGCTTCCTCAGCCAAGTCTGGGAATTTTGTTGCATCGTACCCATCGTGGTCTGAGTACCTTAATTTAGGTAATGTTCCAAGCATGTCCTCCACGGTCACCACTATGTCCAGAAGGTAGGGAACTATAAATTCTTCTTTTGTTGTTTCTATGTCATATTCTTCCCCCTCAGATTCTAGTTGGTTGGTGATGTCCTCAACCAACACCTCCTGTTCACCGCAGCCCTGTTGTTGACCCTTAATTTCATCAGGTTTAACTGATGTTTCAGAATTAGGGTTTGTAATACCATTTCGAGTCCTAAAGATTTTCCCTACTCCCCCTTGTGCCATTGTCGATGTTTCCTCCACAATCCTCATTGGGTTGAGTGACTCTGTCTCAGAAGTGGTAAAATCTTCGAGCTTGGTGACGTTCTTGGGCTCCACCATCCTTTCCTTCCCCCTTTGGCCCTGCCAAGTAACCCGTACGTACTGCCCTAGAGCACCAAACTTTGGTGGTGTCATGTTGTATCTAATTTGAACACTTGCTCTCTTCTCCACACAATTACACCTAGGGCACACACTTCTATCTCTCTCTGTGCTAAAAAAATCACTAAGTGTCTAGCTAACCCATGTTTTTCGCACTTTATAGACACGATCATAATTTTTTTTCACTTTTTCCGTCCATTTGCACTGAGTCCCATTTTTCATGTGCATTGTCTTTCTATGTTGTCACAGTAGTTGTTGCGCACAACTTTTTCCCACTTTCTTGTTGTTCAACCAACTTCTGCCTCTTTTTGTATTTTTGTATTCCTTTTTCTTCTTTTAATACTTTTTATTTATTTTTATCAGTTTTCTTTCCTAATATCTACTATAGTAAACTATATACATGACTTTCTTATTGCACTGTAATTACCAAGAGTGATCCAAAATATATTTTCATAACGAAATGAATATAGATTATTATCAAAAGATGCTTAACACAAAATAACAGATCTACAGTAAAATTGGTTTCTATTCAATAAGGAAATAAGTTGAAACTGTAAAATGCAGTGGAAACAAGCTTGCTAGAATGGTGGCGGCTTATCTTTGAGAAGAGATGTGACGGTTGTGCTCATTCGCAAGAAGATAATTACAATGAGGCTCTAAAGACATTTTTACAATAAACATGAATGTCAACAACCCTAGACATCCAAAAAACCTAACCCTAGGAGATGAAGTGCCAAAAGTCATGTGGGCCCCATTTGGGTAAGTTAGTACATCAACTTCACAGGGTCGTAACTTTTGCATACGATCTTCGTTTTAGTCCCAAGATATCCTATTGGAAAGGTCTATTTGAGGACTACACATTTTGATGCTATGTATTAAAATTCATTGTGATTGTGGCAATCCCTAAAAAATGTTATTTTGGGCCTCAAATGACCTCACAAGACAGGGACCTGAAAACTAGGGAAACAAAATTGTCAAACTAGAAAACTGCCAAAATGAGCTAGTTGCAATAGGGGGGAGGCCACCAAAATCCATATGGATCAATCATCCCCCCTTAGGAATAAATCATATCCATTGTGTTGAGTTCCCCCATTAGATGAGGAAATTTATATTGAATTTGGCCTTGGGTGAGCCACTTGCCTTGGTGCAGGAGCTACCCTACTTTGGCAACTCGATAAAGATGGATCCTTTGTTGGTGAGTGCCCTTGATCTATTTTTCCACAATCTAATCACAAGATTCTTGTTGTATGTAGTTGAGATTGAGATCTATTGGTTTCAACGGTTCTTCTATCTCTGAGGTGTCCAATAATGGTGGGAAATACAGTCGAATGATATCCATGTTGAACACTGGGTGCAAGCCAAGGAAAGGAGGAATGTTGAGCTCGAAATAATTATCACCCACAATATTGGTGATGGTGTATGACCCATAATGGAGTGGGAGAAGCTTCCGATGGGGTCTTGTAAGGCGCTCTTTCTGCAAGTGCAACCAAACTTTGTTGCCCACCTAAAACTTATGTGGCAACCGATGTTGATCATGGCGCTGCTTGTACTTATCATTGGACTTCTATAGGATATCTTGAACCTATTGGTGGATGTGTTGGTTCCACTCAATGAACCAGGTGGATTTTTCAACTTCAGTTCGAGTAGGATATGGGTTGGTCGAGGTGACCATAAGGGGTAATGCAACATCTATGGGACCCAATGGTTGGAATCCCAACCGTACCTGAAAGGGGTTATGGCTGGTTGAGCTATGCAGGGCTAGATTGTAGCTATGTTGAACATAGGGGAGACTCGCATCCCATGTGCGAGGGTTCTTGGAGTTATAAATGTGTAATATATGCACGATCATTCGATTTACGACCTCGGTTTGGACATCTTTTTGGGGGTGGAAGGTCGTGGATTTGGTGAGCTTGGTGTCCAACAGTGACCAAAGGCTTGACCATAATGTGTTGAGAAATCAACTGTCCTGATCTAAGACAATGGTTTTTGGGATTCCAAAATGTACCTAGACTCATTCAAAGAAGAGCTTGGTAGCTCCCTCTGTTGTGATGCTCTTCTTGTAGGTGGCCAAAATCACCATCTTAGAAAAGTGATCCACAACCACAAAAACATAGTCATTTCCTCAGTTGGTGGACAGGATGCCCAACGTGTAGTCCATTGAGATGGATTCCCATGTCCTATCAGGAGTAGGCAGAGGGGTGTATAGGCCATGTATCTTAGTGGCTGATTTGAAAATCGTGTAGGCAGTGCAGGACCTGATATACTTGTTGACCTCCTATCGAAGTTTCGACTAGTAGAAATGTTTATGCAGCATTGTCACTGTCTTTTCAATGCCTAAGTGTCCTGCCACCCGATTGTAGTGGGATTCCCATATCAGCTTCTCTCGCTCGCTTGATGGAACGTATATATGGCCCAAATGACACAACAACCCATCCTGAAGATGGAAATTAGCGACAACTGTGTTTGCACCCAACATTTGGTAGGTGGTGGTGAAGTTCGGGTCTGTCTCATAGAGTTGGGGCCATCCAGAGGTCTCATGGCTACAAGAGTATAACACTGTGGTGAGTGTCGCAACTGGTGGTCTGTTGAGGCAATCAACAACATGATTGGTGCTTCCCATTTTATACTTGATGTTGAGGTGGAATTGTTGCAAGTATGTGGACCACTTCTGATGGTGGTCATTCTGCAATTTTCCTTGTGTTTGCATGAACTGCAGTGGATTATGATCAGTGTGGATGACTGTCTCCTTCCCAAGAATGCAATGTCTCCACTGGCAGCAGGATTTCACAATGGAGTACATTTCTTTATCATAAGTAGGGTACTTACGAACATCATATGATAGTGTCTCACTATGATATGCCACGGGGTGGAGGTGCTAAGTGAGAACGACGCCCACACTTACCCCACGACCAACACTTCAACACACTTTAAATATAAAAACGTGCATTTACATGTTAAGTCCCACTGTAGGCAGTTTGGTATCCCGACCTACCCAAAATGCTACCCATGCCCAAAGGTCACAGGTTTGACTCCGGTGGAGTCCAAATAAATTTTACCATAGTGAACCAATGAACGAGTGCCATGTGGAAGCCCATGACTGGGCCACATGGCACCATTTAATTCACCCACCAGGTGACACTTGTCAAATGTTGATTGGACCACATCTGCCACACTTGCTAAGTCAGCAAGCCAAACCTCTGCCACATCACTATACAATCATTTTCCATGTGTCACCTCCAGATGATTCTATGTCATCATGACATCATGTTGATGTCAGTGTTGAATTTTTACCTGTTTGGGAATATGATCAGAGTGCGATAAATTTCACATACGGTGTCCATTTGAGGAAGTAAATATATGGCTGAAATCAATGCGAAAATACATACACAATGTAATTGGTTTCGTATGATTCTGAGAACTTTTATTTTTGAGCATTTTCTAGACCTAAGGATCCTCCTAGATCAATCCTCCCCACTTGGAAGCTTTTGGACCACCAAAATTCTGGTATCAGTTGGTAAATAAGTGAGGATATTGTGCCCTCACTTTTTTGGTCTCATCCATTTGTTCTGACTTGGATTTGTGCCCTTAAATCCTACTCGGAGATACTCCACATCGCCCCTGCGAGAAGTACATACTCTTTTGTCCAAAATGGTGTATTCCTACAACTCATTCATATACTCAGGAGCAGAATATTCTATGGAAGGAATATGAACATTCTCTCCTTGATCCTCGTTCATAGGAGGCTCATAGAATCTCAAGTTTTCCACATTTACAATTGAATAAATTTGCATATATGGAGGCAATTCTAACCAGAAAGAATTAGTACCAATCTTGTCTAAAATTTTGAAAGCACCATAATGAATTGGTTTTAGATTTTTACCTTCTCCTTGCAATCTTTCCTTGTTGATGTATAACCAGAATTGATCTCTCACTTTGAACTGATGATCAACTCGATGCATGTCATTTCTTGCCTTGTATTTGGCTTGGCTTTTCTTCAACTGTTCATGTACTTCCTGATGAATCAACTGGATCTGTTCAATAAAATTTGTAGCCTTATCCACTTCACCGTGTCTGTCTACTGCAATGTCTTTCCCAAAGACAAAATCCAAAGGATATTTTGGAAAGTATCCCAAACATGTTTCAAATGGAGATCTCTGAGTAGAATAATGCTTGGCTCAATTATACGCATGTTGCACATAACACAAATGGTCATCCCAAAGCTTAGGATGTTTGTTGCAGTATGCCCAAAGCAGATGCACTACTGTTATGTTCACCACTTCTGTCTGCCCATCTGTCTGTGGATGAAATTTTGTGCTCTTCTTTAGTCTGGTGTCCATAAGTTCCCACAAGCTTGACCAAAATTTCCCCATGAACCTAGAGTCTCAATTAGATACATAGAAGTAGGTAACCCAAAATGAACCCATACATTTTCAAAGAACATTTACGCTGTTTGTTCAGCTGTGACTTGATTTTTACAAGGAATTAGAACACACATCTTGCTGACCCTATCCACAAGTACAAACAAATAATCATGACCTTTCCTATACATAGGCAATCCCCCCACAAAATCCATAGATACACTTTCCCATGGTCTAGAAGGAATAGGAAGTGGAGTGTACAATCATAGCTTTATGTTACTTGTTTTTCTTATTGCAGACATAGTACACCCTTTTACATACTTGGACACAGTTTCATGCATTCGAGGCCAATAAAAAAACCTTTGTAACTGAGCAATTGTTTTGTCTACACCAAAATGTCCTGTTATAAGAGAAGTATGTGCATCCTTGATTACATGGACTCTTTCACTTTCTAGAATACATAACCTTCCCAAATGATACACAAGTTTGTCTTTAATATGATAATTCAATTCTTCTGCTCTTTTACCATGACTTAAAGTTGCATAGATTTCTTTAAAATCTTTGTCCTCATCATATTTTTCAATGTAAATTTCATGAGTAATTGAATTGTGCTCAAGGATTGTAGCAATTGTACTAGGATGCCTTGATAACATATCATCAACTTTATTATGAATTCCCTTCTTATATCTCATGACCAAATGAAATTGTTGTAAAAATCCCATCCATCTAAAATGCCTTGATTGTTGTAGCTTAGTTTGTGATTATAGATATTGTAATGGTTGGTGATTAGTATGAATTATTGTTTCTTTTCCCATTAAGTAATGTTTCCGCTTTTTAACACTTTTTACTAAAGCATACGATTATTTATCATAGGTTGGATAGTTAATTACTATTGTAGTGAAGGTCTTAGAATGATAGCATATGAGCTTTCTGTACTGCATCAACACTTCCCCCATGGCATAGTCACTTGCATCGGTTTCAATTTTAAAAGAATGTTGGAGATTTGGCAATTCCAGAACAAGAGCTATACTAATCTTCACTTTCAAAGTGTCTAAAGCCTTTTGCTGGATTCCTCCCCATTGGAATCCCCTTTTTACACTTGTCAAAGAATGTAAAGGAGCTGCAATTAGAGATAATTTTGCAATAAACTTCCTCCAATACTGTGTTTCCCCCATGAAGCTTCTTACTTCAATTACATTTGTAGGCTTTGGCCAATTTAAAATGACCTCAAATTTAGAGGGATCAATCTTGAGTTCTCCACCCCCTACAATGTAGCCCAAATATACAAGAGATATTTTGCCAAATTCACATTTTGACAACTTTACAATAAGTTTCTCTCTCTGCAACACTGAAAGTATCTACCTAACATGTTGGACATGCTCTTCCCTAGGCCTACTAAAAATAAGAATATCATCTAAGTAGAATATTAAAAAATCATCAATGAATGGCCTGAATACATCGTTCATTACCTGCATAAAAGTAGCAGGTGCATTAGTAAGCCCAAATGGCATCACTAACAATTCAAATAATACATGTTTTGTTTTAAAATCAGTTTTCCATATATCCTATTCAACAACTCTGACTTGATGATAACCACTTATTAAGTCTAACTTAGTAAAATAAACTGCATGTTTCAATTGATCTAATAAACCATCAATGTGAGGAAGAGGGTAACGATTTTTTACCATGATCTTGTTCAAGGCTCGGAAGTCCATGCACATGCGCCATGCGTCATCTTTATTTGGCACCAGGATGATAGGTGACCCACATGGAGAAGCACTTGTTCTGATGACCCCTTGTTCAATCAAATCTTGTACCTGTTTCTTATCTTTGCATTTTCCAAAACTGATAACCTGTACATTCCAATGTTAGGAAGAGGAACATCTTGCTGCAATTGTATCTCATGTTCAACTTGTCATTTTGGAGGTAATCCTTTCGGTACTTGAAGTATATCATCATAGTCAGAAACAATTATAACTAAGTCATCTTTCAACTTTGTATCACAATCTTTGAAAGTATCAATTCCGACAGTGTCCTTAGCTTTTACGACCATTAATAAATATCTTTTACTGACATTTACTATTCTCTTCATTTTCCCTGAGTTGATTAGTGATAGATTCAATTTCTTCTGATGAGCCCTTACAACATATTGTTTTCCATCTTTAGTTAATTGATACTTATTTTCTTCATGATAGAATATTGCCTTTCTATCATCAGATATGGACTCCCAAGTACAATACCACATATATATAGTGGAACCACATCTATAAATTGTGAATTGATAGCAAACTTTAGGACATATTGCCTATTCACTTGCAACTGATTATCATTATGAATCCATCCTAAAGGATATGGTTTCTTATGAGGTTTAGAAGTTAATCCCAACTTTTTAACAATTGTCTCTGATATCAAGTTTACTTGTGAGCCACTATCAAATAGAGTATCAATTTTTGTATGTTTGGAAATTACTCTTATGTGAAAAAGTTATGTTCTTTTGATCTCATCAACTTCATTATCAACTTTTAAATACTGAATGGAAGAACTTGTACTAGATTTATAATTTTTACCTTTGATTCCTATGACAGTAACCTTGGTCTCATCTCCCGAATTGGACCCCAATTCTATTTAAGTTGTTGTAGTAGTCTTTGGCTTCCCTTTATTTCTGAACTTTGTTGGTTTCAATTCTGGGTGAAGGATCCAACAACGATCCTCACTATGGCCTTATTTCATGCAATGAGTGCATGTAGGTTTTTCCTTCTTCAATGTATTATTATTATTCCCTTTAAAATTCTCTTTACCCTTGCCTTTGAATTTTCCTTTAGTGGGTTTAAATGGTTTTACAAAATCAACATTTACATTCTTGTCTCTAGATTCAAGATGAGTTGCTTGCACACACACCTCATCTAAGCTAGTTGGATTAAACATAAGAATGGTATGTTGTAAATAGCTATGCAAACCACCTATGTACTTAAGCAATGTCTCTTGAGTATCCAATGGTATTCCCAATAATAAAGATCTTTTTCAAAACTCTTGTGTATAACTTTGAACAGTTTGTCCTTTTAATTGCCTAAAGTTATGCCATGATATAATAGCTTGTTCCATATAAGCTAGAGGATAAAATTGATTTCATAATGCAGATTAAAATCAATCCATGAAGAGAGAGTCTTACCGAATTTTTTAAGATCTTGTTTTGTCCTTCTTTCCCACCACACAAGGGCGGTTCCTCCCATCTTGAGACTAGCAATCTAGATCATAGTCTCCTCATCTATGATTTTATGTACCCTGCAATACACTTCAATTTGTCTTATCAAATTATCTAACTTTTCCACATTTAGTTCCCCATCATACAAAGGAAACTAAAACTTAACATCAAGCTTTAACAAAGGCATGTCAGACTTATGTTTATGTGTATGCTTTTGTATAGTATGTGTAGTAGAATGAGAACTAACATTTGAAGAAGAACTTGAAGAAGAAGGAGAAGAAGGTGGTGAAGGTGATGAAGGAGGAGGCTTTGAAGATTCTCCTTTCCCTTCACTTTTCCCCTTCATAAAAGGTTCTCCTAGAACATGTTTATTTCTCTCCAAGAAATCATCATATAACACTTTTACCATTTTTGACATGGAGAAAAATGCTTCTTCGAACTTTTAGTTCGTGAAGAAGTTTCTTCTTCGGTTGCCATTCTTTTCTTCCTCAACACTTTTTCTATCTATGAAATGAAATAAGCCAATGATCCTTCTCCTCTCCAAGATTTGGATCTTGTGAGCATCCAATCCTACACTTGTTAAACCTTCCAAGACAACCAAAGCTCTGATACCAAACTACTTGATCCAAAAATGAAGGTATTAATAACAAAATGACATTAACTTGATGCTCATGAATGATTTAAGAGTTTAGACATTGTTAAACATGCTGCAAATAAGAGAAGATAACAACAATAAGAAATATAAATATACACAAAGAACTTGGTAACGAAGTTCACCAATGTGGGGCTACGTCTCTGGGCCCCGCTTCCAAGTGGAGGACCGCTTTATTGATCTTTAATGCTCAATTTCTCTTTACAATTGTTCTATGTTGTTACACACAGACTTCTAATCTACTGTACAAGACCTCCTTGTGTATATTCACACATGCCTCAACTATCTCCTCTAAAAAAATGACTCAATGCCCCTAAAAACATGAGAAATGGGCCATTAGCTCAAGCTCCTCTTCACATTCCTTGCAATACAAAAGTACCCTCACAAGATCAAAGGGTCTGGTTTATATATATTTTAGGCTCAGTTATGGAAGCCCAACTTCCTACAAATATCTGGCCTCTTTTTGGGATCAAATCCCCCTCTAAATGGCCAAGAAATCTCCAAAAAGGCCCAATCTGGGAAAAACTATAACAAAAATACCCACTCTGATATACAAAATCAAATTTATCCCCTAAAGGTTGGGAACATGCCCCCTTTGCAAGGTCGTATGGTTCATATGGCCAAGAGCCAACCCATAAGGGTGTTATGCGTTGGCCCCTCATCCATCAGCTCCTGGTCTTTTGGTGCATTCACAGGACCTAGGGCCTGATCGAAAGGGATAAGCCCCCCGTTGTTCGAACCTCTCTAATGGTTATGCCCCTGGTATCATGGTTTATGGTCCCTAGTTCAGTGCCCCGCCCGTAGTCTTTTCGTGTGGTGGATATGCATCTGGGGCTTAAATATGTGCATGGTGTATGTGATATGAGCCGAGTGTATGGTATGTAACCAGACCGCGAGCTGGGGCCTAGCCCCAGTCCCTTTACCCTGCGACCAATACTTCAACGCACTTTAAATATAAAAACATGCCTTTACATGTTAAGTCTCACTGCAGACGGGTTGGTATCTCGACCTGCCCAAAACGATTCCCACGCTCGGACGTCGTAGGTTTGACTCCGATGGAGTCCAAATAAATTTTACCATAGCGAACCAATGAACGGGTGCCATGTGGTAGCCCATGACTGGGCCATGTGGAACCATTTAATTCACCCACCAAGTGACACTTGTCAAAGGCTGATTGGACCACGTCTGCCACAACTGCCCTGTCAGAAAGCCAATCCTCTGCCACATCACTATACAATCAACTTCCACGTGTCACCTCCAGAAGATGCTACATCAACATGATGATTTCATCATGATGTCATGTTGACCTCAGCATTGACTTTTTTCCTGTTTGGGAATTTGATCAGAGTGTGATAACTTTCACATACGGTGTCCGTTTGAGGAAGTAAATATATGGTCAGAATCAACGTGATGAGACAGACACAATGTAATTGGTTTCGTTCGATTATGAGAACTTTTATTTTTGAGAATTTTCTGGACCTGAGGATCCTCTTGGATCAATGAGATAGGGTGTTGGGAGTGATTTCTCCTGGAGGGAGTCCAACAACAGCTACAAAGATCTGAAAATTCCTGATCTGACCTGTTGCTGAAACCTTGGAAGTGCAGTGGAGAAGCCGATGGACTATGGAACAATGAAGGTGCATATTCCTAGGGTGGAACAAGCATGTGGGGAATGAGAGTCCATGAGAAGTCGGCATAAGTAGGCTCCTTGGAGAGAATCCTTCCAGTTTCTATGTGCAATTTTCCATAGCCTCAACCTAGTCTAGGACTCCTTTTCCCTGGGTGGAGTTTAGTCCCAGCTCGGGGGTGACCCATTGTTGAGTGTGATGAGTAGTGTGGTCTAAGGCTGGGAGGTTTGTGGAAGGTCTGCATGCAGTTGGTGGTCATATATTAAAAAGTAAGTACCAAATATCTATTCTCTGTGTGATGTGTATCTTGTACATGTGTTATAATTTTATCAAAATTTCCTGTGTTTATTGCATGTATGTATTACTGTCGCTTCCACATGAATATGTGTATGAACAGAATGTCATGTTTGTTTAAAATTTCATTACACACACACACACACACACACACACACACACACACACACACACACACACACACACATATATCATAGATGTTTCCTTATGTGGCGTTCCCTGGCCTGTGTGGTAGCTGGGGGTGTTAAAAAAAGGTATCATAATGTTATTTGGAGTAGCATGGCCCGACCTGGGTGGTCAGGGGTGTTACAAAATGGTATTAGAGCGTTACTTGGAGTAGCATGGCCAAGCCTGGGTGGCCGAGGGTGTTAAAAAATGGTATCAGAGCGTTCTTTGGAGTAACATGGCCCAACCTGGGTGGTCGGGGGTGTTACAGGTAATGACCCAAAAGATTCTACGTGCAAGTTACTTCCGGCCCTCATTGATCAAGGATTGTGTTGAGGTGGTCAAGAAATTCCACTTGTGCTAGATATTCTATCGGAATATGCGGGAACATCCTGCTCCTATGTTTCTAGTCATTTTTGTTGGTCCTTTCACCAAGTGGGGGATTGATTTTACCACATGTCAGCTGACTTCAGCTAGGGGGGCATCATTACATCATCGTAGAAGTAGACTACTTCATGAAGTGGGTCGAAGCTATGCCAATGTTTAGCAATGATGGAGAAACAATGACTCTTTTCATCTTTAATCAAATAGTAGAAAGGTTCGGTATCTCGAAGGAGATTGTCACTGACCATGGCAGTCACTTCCAAAAAAATATGATGACTGAATTAACCTCAAAGCTTGGGCTCAAATAGGAACATTCATCACCCTACTACCCGCAAGAGGATGTTTAGGTTGAAGCTGTGAATAAGTCTCTCAAGACTATTCTTCGGCGGACAATCAATTATTCCAAGTCGAATTGGCATTTGATGTTGTATTCAGTGTTGTGGGCCTTTTGAACATCAGTAAATAATTCCACTGATTTTTCAACTTTTCAACTCGTATACGGGCTGGAAGAAGTCTTACCTATTGAATGCCAGGTTTCTTCTTTAAAGTTGGCAGTGAAATTTTTGTCGGATACTTCACCGCTTGAGGATCACCTTCTATATCTTGAGAAAATCGATGAGCAACATCGTGATGCAGCCTTAGCCAATGAGGCTCATAAGAAACGAGTCAAGTGTCAATATGATAGGTTTGTTCGTCCTTGGATTTTCTTCGAAGGCGATCTTGTCCCGGTCTATGATTAAGACAAAGACCCCCTGGGGGAGGGAAAGTTCAAACCCATGTGGTTTAGACCATTCATTTTGAAAGAGGTCTTAGAGAAGGGCACTTATCGTCTGGTTTATTTTGAAGGAAAGTCTTTGGCGGAGCCTAGAAATGGGCTCTACCTTAGGAAGTACTACTCTTAGGTTGGTCACCTGGGTGGCTTCTTATATATATGTATAGTCTCTTATTCATTTTTGTATTTTTTGTTTTGTGGATGTGTAGTTATTTATGTCTTCTTTTTTCAGCGTGGTAGATGTCAAGTGAATCGAAGGTTTATTTTGTGTTCGCGGACGACGCTATTCGACACACTCGGAGGCTTGCTTCCGCAGCTTGGGTGATTTTAACACCTAGAGGCCAGTTGCTATTTTTGGATGTATTTGTATAGGTGACGCTACAAACAATGTTTTCGAGTATAGTGCAGTGATATAATTGCTTCGTGACGCCTTGTCACATGGAATTTATCGCCTCCAGGTATACCTAGATGCTCAGCTAGTTGTGTCCCAGTTAAATGGGGTTTATCGCGTTTATGATCCCACTCTGCACAGCCGATTCCTTAGGCTACATCTATTAGAACGATATTTTGATTACACTACATATATCCATGTTCCTAGTATATTTAATCATCTAACAAATACTCTAGCTAATCAAGTTTTAGATTGGCATGTTGCTCACATATAAAAGAAAAGCACACACATACACATGTAAATACATTTGTAAAAATGTTATCCATAATACAAGAAATATGTATATATATATATATATATATATATGTCCAAAAATAGTGTTATGAGTACATAAGTGGGCATGAAAGCCTAAAAATTTCATCAGTCTACATTGCTGGGCTTATGCCCTCAAAAAATAAATATAGTACAAAAATTTCCCTCGGCACATCAATGGTCTATTACTATATAAGGACAGCCCTGCTATAATGTACAATGACATTCGCAAGATGCTAGAATAGTTGGACCCAAGTTTGAGGCACCCCTACTACATGTGGCTGCATAGACGGAGGGATATCCTCAATCTCGGCCATAGGAAAAACAAAAGTGAGTGCGGTGAGGTTTCGCTCCACTCGTCGCAAAATTATGCCAGCCTCCTCGAATGGTGGTCCTCCAGTAGCTGTTGGTCCTCCTGCTCTGGTCCTTCCTCAGGTCGAGGATGACGCCAAGTCCTCATGAAGTTGGTTGGTTGAACATTCCCCACATCTGTACATAACATATTCATAAATCAATACTCTATACACACATAAAAATGATATATATGAAAATTAAAAATTTAATAAACTTTAAAATATATTTTACCTACCTCACCATGCTCCTCTCTGGGAGGCACAGGCATGTCTGGGTCCCTCGTGAAGTTTCTCCCTACATAGGGGTAATCCTCAATCATCGGGATTTGACGTGCCCACCAATTAAAAAAACTTGTCGTCGAAGGCCTTTATAGTCCTCCCTCCACCCTATCTAGGAAACAAAGTTGCCCACCTTCTCACTACTGGGAAGGAGGCTACATGCCCTTGTACCATCTCTTTGGGACTAAGACTGGGAACCCTCTCAAACAAGAAGGAGCATAATATAATACCAAACCCAAATTTCTTGTTGGTACGTCGCCAACACTTTGTAAGTTGTCTCTTCATGCCCACAAGCATGGTGGTACTCTAGTAAAAAATGGTTGCCTCCAAGCACTGAATGACACAATGCATATATGCGTGTGAGGCCTGATGAAGTGTTGCAGATCTAGTAATCCACCCGATCAAGAGTAAGATCACGCATAAGGAGAGGCTAGTGATCTTGTGGATTGGAACTTGAGAAACTACTTTCTCAGTGCCAACCTCACAATACATCCTGATGTAGTCCTCGATGTTGAAAGGCCCTGGAGGAAAATTCCTCAAGTTGAATGGTTCCCATCTTCTCGAGAGGCCAGTCAGAAAGTAGATGTCCTCCATGGTCAGGGTCAGTGATTGACCCTCCAGTATGAATGCCTCATCATTGAGATTCCAATACTCCACAAGAGCATTGAGCAACCTCGGTTGTGCCCTCATAAATGGACACTGGAAGAACTTCCATAATTCACATTGTTTTAGTGCAACAATGGACACAAGGTCCTCCTCGACCAAAACATCGAGCTCCTCATGCTTTCTCTCTCTCTAGTGAACATACATCCTGTCACATGACAAAAGTAGAGAGGAGTTAGAACTCACTTTTTTATTTTTTCAAAGTAAAAGAGGGTGTACGCGGGCTTCTTTTTACACAGTCTCATATGTACGTGAGATTTTTTTGTATTCTGCTCGAGTACATACGCGGGATGGCCTTGGACAACCCGCGTACACACATGGGCACCCTTTTTACAAGAGTGTGCCCCCTCCAAAATAAAAATTAAACAACAATGGAGGAGTTGAAATGCAAGTATGGGTGTTTTGTACTTACTTTGTCTAAACAGAAGGTCGTTTCGTCCACTGAAGCTCCTGAAATCCACTCTTTTAGCAAAGGGTTTTTTTGAACTTTTGGTTGATTTTCAATTTGCAATGGTGAAAATGAGATGTTCACTTCTATTTATAGATTTTTATGACCCTTTTTTCCCCTTTTTGGTCCCCTTTGTCTTTTTTCCTAGCTTGGTGGTTATTTGAATTCATTTTTGAGTTTTCTATTGGTTGTTTCAGTACTTTTCTCCTTTCGGTTTGGTAATTTTTGGGGGATTGGTTACATTTTTTTGGCATCCTTTGGTAAAAGTCATTTTTTCTAAATTTTTCATGTAATTTAGGATTTCATTCCCACTTTTTTCATCTCATTGTCTTTTCTGCTTTGCCATAGGATCGACCCCACCGAAGTGTGACACAGAACCTTCATTGATTCTTTAGAAGTGTCGTGATTAGGTGGTAGAGCCTACCTTTACATGGATGCCCTAGGTAGATCCTTTGCTCCATTTTTGGTGTCCATGCTGTCAATTATGACTATAGGATTGGGAGTCCTTATTAGTCATGTCATGATCACATAATGAAGCCTCATTATTTTATGCATCACCATTCTAGGCCTTACCCTTTGGACTCCTAATGAGCATGCTTTGTTGTCTTTCAAGATCGCTTTGAAATTCAAAAGAAACATCCAACAAGATTGTATTTATTATTTTTGATCTTGTCTAGATTACTTGAGAAAAGTAGCCCCCTAGAGTCTTCTTTAATCCCTTTTCAGACTCTCTAAAAATGAAAATATTGTTGAGCGATCTTGTTTCCCTTCACGCTCGCCAAAATCAAATTTGAAGGCACATCTTTCTGGCGGTATTTTACCCATTTTTTGGTCCGAATGGATAATTTTATGAATAAAGGTATTCTCTAGGAACTTTGGTTCTCTAGAAGAGCATTCTCAGGCGTAAGTTTAACCCTTTTTCTGGCCCGAGGGACTAAATCTTTGAAAAAGGAACATTCTCCTTGGTTTTGGTTTATCACATTTTTTGGGCCTTGGAGATTACTTATGAAAAAGGAACCCCCTCAGAATCCATAGTTAATCTCTTTTCAGACTCCCTAAAATTG
>ML833346.1:114547-130912 GCA_009831015.1 Picea engelmannii
TTACTCCGAGGGATTGTGTGGCAAACCTCCTCATGATTTCGTCAAGAACTTACCTCCTTGTCTGCGGGATAACCCTGACTTTCCTGGTATTGAACCACTCCATGAAACCCTCGGGGAATCATCAAAACCCCCTTCTATTCAAGCTGTTGCTCCACCTTGCGGTCAGTGTGGGTTGTGGTTGGAGAGATACTACTTGGACGTCCCAAAATTGCAATCCAAAATTCACGATTTGGAAAACCAAGTGGCAAAGCTCACTGGTCAGAATGCAAGAGAACAACCCAACGGCAAGAAACAACGAACTACGGGTTCGATCCTGTTAAAAAATGTCGAGTCTGCTACAACCATTGTCAATTCGAAATTGACATAATCTCAGCGGTCTAGATGGTATAATCCTTGCTCATTTATATGGTACATTCGTGAACTCTGTGTGCATTATTGACTGGCTCGGTTACATAAACATGCACTGCTGTAAATGATTTGATTTGTTAAATCAAATTTTGTTTATAGTGTGAGTTGGATTTGGTTTTGATTTTGGTAATCAAGTGTTGGATTCGTTTGATTTAAATTTGTTACGATTGAAGGTTCTGTTGTATCTATTATAGGCAAATTGTTTTGCAACATTTTGAAACACAATCTATATGATAATCCGAATTGGTTATGACACATCTACCGTGGTTATCTGCTGCTTTCATGTAACTTTGACCAGCCTGGATATGATTTCGATTTTGTTGCAAAAAGGAGGTTTTGTTTTATATTGAGAATTGATGCAAATCATAACAATAACCCGACTTCTTGTCAGTCATTTTGTAAGGCAAGTCGACCCTGTTCTGTTGCGAAATTGAACGACATTGTATTTTTAGTCACAAACGAAATTGTAAAAAAAACGACATGCCCAGAACAAAGAATTCGCCTATAATTGTATTAAACCCGATCTTGTTTGATTGCTGTTCAGGTTATGGTTAGCAATACTGTTCAATTTTGACTGTGTCATACCCAACAATTAAAATAGATGATGATTTTGGTCAAGACTATTACACATGTTTCGTTTAAATGTGTATCGTAACATCTTTCACTGATTTGATCAAAATAGAATGAATATCGCGCTGAATCTTACAGGCTTTTTATCGTTACTATTGATTGAAATGATATCCATATTGCTACAACTGTAACGTATGTTTGATCATATCGATTATAGTTAGGTTGTGGAAAATCTTATTTGATATGGTTACTATCCTGTTTAATCATTATTATTGATTACGATTGTATCGTATCTCATTCAAACGTGATTCAATGTCCAATTTCGACCTGTCAGAGTTTGACCATACTTTATGGTAACTAAAGACAGAAATATTTTGATACTCTGTTTCAATTGAATTTCTTTGGATACGATTTGATTTGGATGATAATTTCAATTGGATTATTAGTGACTCGTTTTGAGGATTATTAAAAGATGATTTGATTTGATTTTATCTGATTGACATCTGGTCCTGTTGGCTATTCTTGACTAGTTACAGAATCAGATGATTCTGTAGCTGAGTCTGTGGAGTCAAAATTTTATTGTTTTCTTAATAAAATATTCTTCTAACTTGATTTTTGGTGTCTATTGCAGGTATATTCGAATTGGCAATAGATATGAGGAGCAGTTGGAGGATATCTTAAGGATTTCACCTGCATTTTTAGTTACTTAGTTTAAGGGATTTTGGGACTATTCCCAGATTTTGTAAAACTGTTTACTATTATTCACAAGGATGTTTTACCTTATGAGAAACCTATATAAACCTATGGTTTTGTAATAATATATCATCCTCAGTTGTGGGAGAACAAGGATATGCAATTTTGATTCAAACTGGAGCAGAATTGATGTTTTGTCGTAGCTTTTGCTTTTCAATATATCTACACTTTGTTCCAAGTTTTGTATATCATTTTGTTTATGGTTTAGTATTACTTTGTTATCTAAATCAAATGCAAGTGATATAATTTCTTATTGTTATACATATCTTGTTGCTTCCAAAGAGATAGAGAACATAACAATGGTTGATTCATTTTATGAATGATAGCTTTGTCTTCTTCGTAGATTGAATTGTTATATAAGTTTTCTGCGTAATAGGTTTCCCTTATTGCAGAGATTTATCATCATAAAACTGTTATGATTTTCTTTTATGTCTTGTTTGTCCTATAACAACACTTCAAGAAGCGGCATAGATGATCGTTTACGAAAGGCTTAAGGACTAAATGGTGTGAATTTCTTCCTCCAACCAGCTTAAGAAGTCATCCTACACAGGGCAGACTTGGAGCGTTTCCAGGTCAATTAGTTAGATGTTTATTGTTTATGTTAAGTAGTTTAATACAAATGATAGTTTAGTTAGATTTATTTTACATTGTTTAATTTCAGTAATATAGATTAGATTTTTTAATTTCAGTAGTTTTTATTTCATTTCATAAAAACATAAAAGATAAAAAAGAGATTCTTGGCTGTCTTAGGACAGCAAGCACATCAGTTTCACAGGTTTTATTCAAATCTGTAGATTGTATGCAATGTATATTTGTGAATAAGGAATATTGTAGCTGATAATTAGATAGTTGATTTGAGTTATTATAATCATAATTAGTATCTTGTATATATAATAGTTAGTAGTTTATAGTTAGATTAGTGTAGTTAGTTTAGTTTGTTTTATTAGTTTCTAGTTTCCTTTATTTTAGTTAGTTTCTTGTATTTAATTATAGTTTAGTTTGTTTTATTCACCTTTAGTTAGATTTCTTAGCTCAGATCATTTCTCTCTGGTCTTCATAGAAAACCTTAGAGTGGCCAACGGAGCCGTTAAACTCGTCAGGGTGGTCCATTCCAAACGGCTTGGGTTATTTAGACAACCCCGGACCGGTTCCACTCTCCCAGTTGACGGACGGTCAGTTTCGTCCGTCAACAAGGCCCTGGAGGAAAATTCCTCAAGTTGACTGGTTCCCATCTTCTCGAGAGGCCAGTCAGAAAGTAGAAGTCCTCCATGGTCAGGGTCAGTGATTGACCCTCCAGTATGAATGCCTCATCATTGAGATTCCAATACTCCAAAAGAGCATTGAGCAACCTCGGTTGTGCCCTCATAAATGGACACTGGAAGAACTTCCATAATTCGCATTGTTTTAGTGCAGTAATGGACACAAGGTCCTCCTCGACCAAAACATCGAGCTCCTCATGCTTTCTCTCTCTTCAGTGAACATAGATCCTGTCACATGACAAAAGTAGAGAGGAGTTAGAACTCGCTTTTTTATTTTTTCAAAGTAAAAGAGGGTGTACACGGGCTTCTTTTTACACAGTCTCATATGTACGTGATATTTTTTGGTATTCTGCCCGAGTACATACTCAGGATGTCCTTGGACAACCCGCGTACACACATGGGCACCCTTTTTACAAGAGTGTGCCCCCTCCAAAATAAAAATTAAACAACAAAGGAGGAGTTGAAATGCAAGTATGGGTGTTTTGTACTTACTTTGTCTAAACAGAAGGTCGTTTCATCCACTGAAGCTCCTGAAATCCACTCTTTTAGCAAAGGGTTTTTTTGAACTTTTGGTTGATTTTCAATTTGCAATGGTGAAAATGAGATGTTCACTTCTATTTATAGAATTTTATGACCCTTTTTGCCCCTTTTTGGTCCCCTTTGTCTTTTTTCCTAGCTTGGTGGTTATTTGAATTCATTTTTGAGTTTTCTATTGGTTGTTTCAGTACTTTTCTCCTTTCGGTTTGGTAATTTTTTGGGGATTGGTTACATTTTTTTGGCATCCTTTGGTAAAAGTCATTTTTTCTAACTTTTTCATGTAATTTAGGATTTCATTCCCACTTTTTTCATCTCGTTGTCTTTTTCGCTTTGCCATAGGATCGACCCCACCGAAGTGTGACACAGAACCTTCATTGATGCTTTAGAAGTGTTGTGATTAGGTGGTAGAGACTACCTTTACATGGATGCCCTAGGTAGATCCTTTGCTCCATTTTTGGTGTCCATGCTGTCAATTATGACTATAGGATTGGGATTCCTTATTAGTCATGTCATGATCACATAATGAAGCCTCATTATTTTATGCATCACCATTCTAGGCCTTACCCTTTGGACTCCCTAATGAGCATGCTTTGTTGTCTTTCAAGATCGCTTTGAAATTCAAAAACAACATCCAACGAGATTGTATTTATTATTTTTGATCTTGTCTGGATTACTTGAGAAAATTAGCCCCCTAGAGTCTTCTTTAATCCCTTTTCAGACTCTCTAAAAATGAAAATATTGTTGAGCGATCTTGTTTCCCTTCATGCTCGCCAAAGTCAAATTTGAAGGCACATCTGTCTGGCGGTATTTTACCCATTTTTTGGTCAGAATGGATAATTTTATGAATAAAGGTATTCTCTAGGAACTCTGGTTCTCTAGAAGAGCATTCTCAGGCGTAAGTTTAACCCTTTTTCGGGCCCGAGGGACTAAATCTTTGAAAAAGGAACATTCTCCTTGGTTTTGGTTTATCACATTTTTTGGGCCTTGGAGATTACTTATGAAAAAGGAACCCCCTCAGAATCCATAGTTAATCTCTTTTCAGACTCCCTAAAATTGGAAATATCATCGAGTGACCTTGTTCCTTCACTCTCATTAAATTGGTCCAGAAGAACATCTACTAGCATGAGTTTACCCCTTTTTACAGCCAGTAGATTATAGCGGAAAAATGTACACCTTGGGATATTCATCTCGCCGAGAGAGTTCTCCTCGGTTACTTTTATACTTTTTCGAGCTAAGGAGACTAAACTCAGAAAAATATTGTGAGTCCATAGTTAAGCTCTTTTAAGACTCCTTAAAATTGAAAATATTTCTGAGTGATCTTGTCTTTGTCACTCTTGTTAAAATGGTTTTGAACAGATTTATTTTCGGTGGAAGTTTAACCCTTTTTCAAACCAACTGGACTAACTCTGAAAAAGGTACTCCCTGGAGTCTTCTTTTGCATTTTTTCAGACTCTCTAAATGTGAAAAAACTACTGAGCTTACCTTCTTTGGGCTCGTAAAAATTACATAGAAGGGGTCTCACTGTTTCATGCTTAATTGAATTGCGGGTCTCATATTTGTGTCTTTGGCCTAATCTCGGCTCCATGTTGTTGTCAACTAAACCTTTGAAGCATTCCTTATATGCAAGCCTTGCAACACTTCTTGCCTCTGCGACCTGACACCCTGACCCATGTAGGATTTTTTCTCGAGTGTCCTTATCCTGCACATGTCTCCTTGCCCTAAGCATCAGTGTGTTCCATGCTCTTGGAACCAGTTTGATTTTCATGACACTCATTCCTCCTTTGTAACGTATCATTCTTTTATTATTTTTCAATCTCTTTAAAAATTGAAAAAGACAAAAAAGTCAAATATTCCAAAAAGAGGGGACGAGAAATATACATTATTTTTTTGGCAACAAAGATAGTCTCCCATGGAAAAATCACATCATTATGTTTGTTCATCAAGCATTGGGATCTAGTATGACCTTAGGAAGTTGGTCTCACTACATAGAGTTGTGTCCTCCTCTGTTTGGTTACTCTTCCAAACATATGGAGAGTTTGTGTTGCCTCCTGCATCACAAACTTATGTCAATGTCATGTTGCCTGAGTCTAATCATCTTTCGTGCTTTTTTCCAAGGGAATTTTTACCCAACCTGATTCGACCTTTATGCAGTTTGTCTCTTGAATTTCATGAGTCGGCCATACCAAGAGTCCAATCAAGTCCAAATTCAAAATTGATGAAGTTCTCTACCTGATCATCGATATCCTCCAGTATTTTCTCTATGGATTCTCGAAGACCTCAGAGTAGTGATTATTATACTCCCATTGTACTCCTACCTGAGTTTTGAATATCTTGAATTTGTTGCTCAAGCTACGAGGGATTCATCTCTAGCCATAGGTGTCACTATCTTCTTGAAGATGCATATTGTACTTGTATATATTCGATTGATTTTGAGATGTAGATATGCTGTGTATTTCTTGCGGCTACACTTTATATAGTTATATGACATGGATCTCTAGTGTATTTGATTGGAATCCATGATTTATTTCATCCTGAACATGGGTATGCCCGCCTCGAAGAGACAATTGTTGTTTTGCAGATGGCACCTCCCGAACTATGGTCCCGGGCTCACTCGATTTTGTGCATTGGTGAAGATGTTGAAATGTATTTCGGCCATCAATTGCTCTTTTGACCTCATACATTATGGAGCATATATTATAGACCTAAAATTCCCTACTCATGCATGCATGGCATTGGCCATCTTGCTTACATAATTTACCAAATAACTACTGAGGAGCTCTACTTATAAAACCAAATTTTAGAGCATGTACGTGCCCTGCACCACTACTTCCCGCATACATATGCTTGTTGCATGCTAGAAAACCCATGTACATATGCTTGCTGCACAATACACAACCCATGTATACCTAAAAAAGTTTCAAAAATTAAAAATTTGTAAGGAATTCGGTGTAATTTACGGGATATTGGAGGTTTCCCAACCAATTCACCTGCTATAACCCGTCCCCCAACCAAACAACCATCCTTTTTTCATATAAAAGGAGGTGTTGGGGTCTCATTTCACAACCAAGCATAAGAATAGTGAAAATCTACCCAATTTCACTTCCCCTCCTTGCCCAAGCATTTTCTACCTTTTGTGAGTTACTTCCACATCATTCCCTCTTTAGCCCCTTTTCTTCCATTCAATCCATTCACTTTCCTTGAGGTGATTAGTATATTGTGAGAAGAGGCTTATTGAATGTGCACTTGAAGCATTGTAAATACAAGCCCAAACCAGGTTCATGGAACGGTGGTCGGCAAGGATTGTAAGTTTTAGTCTTTCTTTAATGAATAAAAGAATATCTTTTCTTTGTCCCAAATGATGTTGTTTTGTGTCTTTTCTTTGATTTATATATAACATTTGATATCTAACCCTAATTTATGAATAGAAATAGCATGCTTGTAGCCCTATTTGACTAGTCTTGGATGCAGGTCATCTTTGGGAGGATACTTGTAGTCTTTGGAGTTACAGATCTTGAGGATATCATCACCAGACGTTGGATAAAAGGTACAATTACCGATCTTCTTTTCTACCACTTTCTATTCATTTATTTTGGTATGTTTGGGGTAGTGTAGAAACTAGATTGACTTTTAGGCGGTCATTTGCTATGTCTATATCCTAAACCATGGTACAATTATAGGGGAGTTTCCCACTAGAAATTACACAGATACGATATCAACTTGCAGCGATTGGTGAGACAATATCCCTAACATGAAACTCTCTCTCATGCACGTATCCCTTGTGTGCATGGGATATGTGCACGAGAGAGAGTTTCATGTTTTGATATACTATGGACTGATTGTATTCAAGAGGAGACTCGGTTAGAGTCCAGGGATGGTTTGAAGAGGAGCCAAGATGAGAAATTTTCTTTTGCTAGTCAAGTGAGGAAGGGAAAGTTCAAGAATATTTCCAGTGGAGATTCGACCGCTCAACATGGAAAGAAGAAGAAGGGCATGAGAAAAGTCAAGTGCTTTTCATGTCACAAGTTTGGACATTGTGCAGGGAAATGTCTGCGCAAGAAGAAGGGGGAAGTGAAACAAAATCATAGGTAGTTGTGTCGACAAAGGATCAAGTGGATGAGTTTTGCAAGAAGTTTTAATATAAACAGTTATTACTCATTTCTCAGAATTTCGTAGGAATCATATCAACTGATGCATGGTTTATAGATAGTGGAGATACATGTCATATGATGGGATCATGAGAGGTGTTCAAGAGTTTCACTGAGTCTGAATCAGAGATGCATGTGTAATTTGGTATGGGGACCAAACATGTAGTGAAGGGATTTGGAACAATGCCATTTCAGATGGAATCAGGAGGCACATTGAGAGTGCAGGATGTTCTATGGGTGTCATAACTCAAAAGGAGTTTGATATTAGTCTCAATGATTGAGAATAAGGGATTTGACGTAGCATTCCAGGATGGAAATAATCTCATTATTCCCATAGGATCTAATTCAGACAAAGAAACTATATTTGGAGTTAGAAAGAGAAACTTGTATAGACTAAAGGGTCATCTATGAGAGCAATTTCCTACAGGATGGTGACAGAGAACAGGGAGAAGGTAACCCTGAAGGTTGAGAAACTCAGAGGGAGTCATCTTTTAGGTTCATATGGGAAGGAGAATCCTTCCAAGTCAGTCAAGAAGGAGTCATGTTATGAGATGGCCATGCAGGATGCTCAAGAGCAGGATACTTCTGGGAGCATGCTCAAAGGCAGTAGGTCTTTGAAGATAGGTCAGACCATCATGACAGGGATATATTCTATGCCAGAGGGAGAATCCAATCAAGTTTATTTGAGAGTCGGCATGGTAGAGGATCTGGTAGCAAAGATAGAGAAAATCTAGATGGGAGAAGTACCTTCCTCGCTAAGAGGGAGTGTTGATGTTTTGGTATCATCAAACATGTACTTCAACATAGGCATGTTTTTTGCATGTAGAAGTAGTTGAAAATATTCTAGTCTTTAGTTTACTTTATTTAGAAGGAATTAATTAAAGTAAAATTGTATTTATTAGTGAATTGAGTTATTTAAGGACATGCTTAGAATGTAACATGTAATCTAAGTCTTAAGTGGGTGTGAGAAGTAATATCAACCATAGATCACTTTGAATATTAGAAATAGATTGTAACTCATGTTTATAAAAGCAAGGATGGGGTATATGAGAAGTCACTTTTGGAAAGAGGTCGAGGTCAAGAGAATTTGGTGAGAGATCAAGGTAGAGACTTGTGTGAGATACACTTGTGAGAGACTTGGTGATAGACCAAGGTTGAGGATAGAAAAGAAGGACTTTTTATAGTAAGGAGTGTAGGAGAACATAAGGACTTTTGCTTACACTAGAGTGAGGACATCTTATTGGTTGGGTGAAGAGATTTTATCCAAGTATTGATGAGAGGGTTGAATCATAAAGGACCATGATTCAATATATTGATAGGTGGAGAAGGACTTCAATATAGAGGTCATACATATCAAGGAGGAGAGAGAGAAGAAGTATCCACAAGTGGGTTTCAAAGGACAAATACAAGAGGGAAGAGAGAATTTATATGGAGGTTGCCTTACGAGAATTTTGTAGCCATCTGCGGGTCTTAGAGGAGATAGGCATGGACATCCACGAGCCAGAGAAGGGAAAGCCACTGATGCATTTGGAAACGTGTTGGTATAAGGTCGTATATAATAAAATGAGTGTCTAGGTTTGTTTGCAGATTCTTTCAGTGGGTCGTTATCCTTGTTACACAAGCCCTTATTTAACCTTAATAAAAGAAAATTTTGATTGGTTTCCCCTCTGGGGTTTTTCCAGGGGTTTACCCAAATCTTCATTTTCTTATGTGCTTGATTTGGTTTCCTTATTTATGATTTCGTTGCATGTTTTGTTGAGTAACCTAGATGTGCTTTGATTTGGTTTTCTTGTAATTAACTTCTTGGTGCTAGGTTGAAGGGAAATATCAACATGGTATCATAGCATACCAAGGGTCAGATACGCTTTAATAAAGCCAACACATAGAACCTTATATAGTTTTAGATTCTTGAGTGGAGGTCTCAAGTCTCTTATTGTAAAGAGAACTTACTATAAGTGACATATAGTTTGGCTGAATGATCTCCCTTCCCTTTTGAGAGTGACCTGCACTATTAGCCTTATAGGGATTTTGGATGAACTAATGAGTCTACCTTGTTGATCCCTAACTATGTGCATATAAAATACTAGAAAACAATCCTACAAAATGATGAAAATAAATCATATCACTCAATCTATTCTATCAAAAAGGAAAAACAACAACTTTACTTTTGATAGTTTCCCGACAATGATGCCACAAATGATGGACTTTTCAATTACTCTTTAATTAATTTAGTAATCAACAGAAGAGTTGTGCATTTAATTATCAATTCATGTTCATGTTAAACTTACGAACTATCGTGCACTGTATATGCAAGTACAATGTTGTAATTTCCAATGAGTTGTAGTACTTTCAAATGAATGTCACACAGAAAGATACCAAAATTCTCTAGCAAGTCATCGAATTAAACTAGACCAAATCCACACTTGAAAAAATGAAAGAACACATTGCAAGAAAGTAAATGACACATTGCAATAAAGTAAATCACACTTACAGGAAAGTAATCATGCTTGCAGGAAATTAAATCACACTTGCATAAAAGTAAATCACTCTTGCAGGAAAGTAAATCACACTTGTGGAGAAGTAAATCACTGTTGCAGGAAAGTAAAGGTGACTCTTCTAAGTGTTAAGGTGATCTTGATTATTTTCATAGCTATGTTATGACTCATGTACCGAGATGTAGCAAACCTCACGATATAAGAATCAAACTACATTATTCTTGTAAACAACTAAAATAAACAATATCGATTTGCAAATCACACAATTGTTAATTAGAAAGATAGATGCGAAGTTGCAACAAAGAGAGTTGCAATAGCCAGAGTTGCAACAACAAGAATCAAAACAACATGAATCACAATAAATAGAATTGTAGCAAGGGAAATATTAATTCTACATCAAAGTTTAACTAGAGGAATTGTTGGAAATAAATGAAAATGAATGAAAGATTCTACAACTACACATTAACCAATCAAAATTTCTGTAGTGACAACATAAAGTGGTAGCAACGAGAAAATGCTAGAGTTGCAACATGATGTTTGTTGGTTTTAACTACTTTATCTACTCTGATCTTACCCTACTTTCATAAGTCGACCCAGGTTCATATTTAACAAGATTCCAACAAAATCCCTCTAAAACTATCGGCCCTCCTAGTAAACTAGTAGGTAACGCAGTACACCGGGTGCACTGCGCAATATCACCCGAGATAGTTCTATGGAATACTCAGACGCTTGTAGCCTGGAAATAAGTGGAGATCTGTAACTGTCCCTTGTGATATTTATTTATTTAGTCTATCGTCTTAATTACTTAGTCACTCTTACTCATGCATGTGGAATATCAGATATAACTAGTTCCTTCATTCATTTATCTAGCATTTAATTATTAACAACAATGGATATGCATAACATTCAATCATATAACACGAGGTTTTACCATGGTTCATCCCCTCCTGGGCTACATCCACAAATATTTGTCTCTTAAGCTCCTTTATTATGTCCCAACAATATATCGCATTGCGCGCGTTTACAATCTTGGATCTTACAATCTCAACAGGCCTCCCAATCCCTATGAGGTTGAATAGATCACACCAGGATCCTCAACCTACGACCTAACCCTCAGGATCAGGTTGCTCGACTCTTCTCTAGCTCACCATCTTACAAAAATGTTGCAGTTCTAGCCTTTCTCATTCTTCTCTCTATCTGTCTCTCCTCCTAGACCTCCTAGGTACTATTTATACATACTCTTGGCTTGTCATCCATTACAATATCATGCAAAAAACCTAACCCTAATGTAGTTAGGTCTCCCTTGTATGCATGCTTCCTTCGCATCTGTTGCTTTTCCTTCCAGATGTCTTTTCTTTCGACTTCATGCTTTTCTTCTCGAAAAATGGGCCTTCGCCCAACAATGTTGTATAGAGGAATTGATGGAAATAAATGAAAATAAGGAAGAGAGACTACAAATACTCACTCATCAATCAAATATCACTACCCTGCAACGTTATCATTTAGCTACAACAATAAACAAGATGTTAATATAGGAATTGATGGAAATAAATGAAATGATAAAAATAAATGTTATGACTACTTCTACAAAATATAGAAGATACAAATTGTACCGAGCTAAGGATGGGGCCCTACCTCCTTAGACTAGGTATTTGTCTAAGAATGCAGGAGGCACTAAATGATTAACACACCATCAATTGAATAGGAGCGAAACAAAACTTTTATTAAATGGAAATATGTGGATCAATACAACTCTATATTACAAACTTTCTATTGCTTTTCCTCCATCCCTTGGCTCAGAGAGAGCAGGCATATTTATACAAAAATACTTATTCCTAAATGAGCTAACAAAATATATGGACAACTACGAGAATCAATATGTCTCATCTTGTTACATTGTATTTTCCGAAAGAGGGAAAAAATCGGGTGCACGTTGACTAAATCAACCATGAAAATTTGTGGTTGAGTTGTTCTTTCCATTCTAGCACCCAATTTCCCTTGACGTGTTCTTGAGTTGTTGTTGGATATCTAGCCAATCCCTAGTGATAGCTGTGCAATTGACCGATGAGTTGTTACGGAGTTGCAACAACAGTATGTAGTGAGAGTTGCAACATAACGAGAGTCAAAACACTGTGAGTTGCATCACTAGGAGTTGCAGCAATGGGAGTTGCAGCAATGGGAGTTGCAACAACGAACAAAGTCACACCACTGAGAGTTGCAAAATGACCAAAATTGCAACAAATGCACTTGAAGAGGGATTGCAACTCTCGTGTTGGGAAGGTACATGTGGAGCTGTGTTCCCACAAAGCATTGTTAGCACAAAAGGTGATAATATTTCGAAAAATGCATATGAATAAGTATTTAAATGGCATGTTGAGTGAGTGATTATACCTTTACCAAAAATGCATCATTGTGGATGAAAAGTGTATTAATGTGGAAATGGAAATGTGAAAAAGGTGTGCAAAATTTATTGGACATGTGATACAAAGATGTCAATTTGAGCATCCGTCATGATGCCTTTAAGGAGTGTGTAAACCTAGGATTTATGGTTGGTAATAGTGCCTAAAACCCAAGCATAATTTTTTATTGTATGTCCTCCAACATTGATGATATTCCCCCTACGCATGCCACCCTTGGGTTGCTTCAAGAAGCGTCGTCGAAGAAGAGTATCTGATCTTGTTGCTAAGACTTTCCATTTCTTAAATTCTTCTTTTGAAAATATTAGAGCCCATTTTGGAACACATCTGAAAGAAGATACCACTTGAGGAGTGCTATTCCAATCTGCCTTACTTTCCTTCATCTTTGGGAAGGTACATATTGTGCGATATCCTATCACTGTCACCTCAAAAAGAAATCCCAACTTTTAGAAGTAGAAGAAATTATACCCCAAGGGAGGTGTCCCCAATGGCCTAAAGGGCTAGGTAGACTAAGTTTATGTTAATAAATACCCCCCCCTCTCATTGGTCACTAAAATTAACAAAGTATATGTCTGAGAAATTGAGGCGAAGAAGTGTAATTTGTGTACCTTCCCGGAACAAGAACAACATAGCATATATATGGAAATTTCATGTACAAAAATGATAGTAAAGCCTCCAAAAATGATAGACAATGTAATTATATGGTGGCTAAAGAAAAAATGTAGTAAATTATCAGTTTACAACATAAATAAATGTTTTATAACAACCACAAGAATTAGTGCTCATAATTGCAAGAAAATACCATGAAAATTTAGCAAGTGGATTATTTAGCAATTATCACAAGAAATTTCTAAGTAAGTTAGATGTGAGTTAGGTTAGTTTATGCAACAAATTAGCATGAATTAGTAGGGTTGTAGTAGTGATTTTCAACAACACCAAGTCGTCTAGTAGGTTAGTCAAATCTAGAGTTAGAAAAGGTTAGTAATAACTTCAAAGAATAGAATTTAAGTGTTTGTTTGATCAACCATTCATAAGAGCAAGTAGACAAGTTCCTTGTTTGGGCATATGGAGTCAAGAGAAACTAAAATACAACTTGGATAAAGTAACAATGATAATTATTTTCAAAGGAAAGTAAATGAATGCTTCAAGGCCCTAAGCGTCCAAGTCTTGAAGAAAAATTCACTAGAGAATAAGCACTTTTAGGTCCTAACAAATCTTCCCTTAGAATATTGAAAATATATTATGAAACAAGCAACTAGGATGAAGTTACTAAAGTGATATCACTTTATGGATCTAGTATCCTATCCTAGACAAGATATTCTTGACAATTTTAACAAATAGAAAGGCTAGAGAGAAAAATAAGAACCTTATGTTTCTCTCCTAGGGTTTAAGCAAGAAATTTCATAATCTTCAACATGAAATAAGTAAAATTTACCACAAGCATTTATTACATGAACAAAATTGCATATTTTATACTTACTTCACCAAGAATTATCAAGAAAAACCCTAGTTGAATACTTTCCACCATGAAAATAACCAAGATACAACACAAAAAGCCTCTCCAAGAAGATGTGCACTAGTTATTTCAGTCGAGTAGCCTTAAAGAGGAAACAATTCCAGTCCTCCACTCAAGTGGGATGAGTTATCTCAAAATGAAATGAGGTTAGCCATATTTATATGGGAAATCCTAACCTCATTTACCAAAAGTTGTGTCTTTTCATAAAATTGAGCTCACATGTCAATTTTCTCATAAAATTAAAAAAATTAAATCAATTTTCAGCAAAATAACCCTAATGAGGGTGACACCATCCTTCCTAAGGTGATGTTAGGCCTCCTCAAGGAGACATTGAGGTTATCTAGTGGAAAATTGGGCCTCTAAAGTCCATCCTCCATGCCATGTGTGCCAAAATTGTCTTCCATGATATCCCAACGTCAAAACCCTATCCCTGGGTGACATCATGGGATACTAGGGTGGCATCCAAGGCCTCCAAGGGATAACTTCCAAGTGGGAAGGGTTGGTAACTCATCATCTAGGCTTGCCACACTGACTCCCAAGGAAATGTCTTCTTCCTTCACTATGTAATCTGGTCATCATGATTTTCCCCCAGGCATGGGGTCTATGCATCCATCCTTGGGCTTCAATCCCTCATGAAGGTCCGAACTAATCATCTCCTCATGAATACCTATCCACCAAGAAAATTCTTGAAAAGGAAAATAGATACGCCGTCCAGGGGTCCATGAGTCACAAGCATAATGAAAAGTAAGCCACATATAAAAATCAAACCACTCGATCATGTGCATCAAACCCCCCTTTTCAAACTAAAAAAATGTTCAAAGGTGTTATACAATTTGTCAAATTTAGGTTTGGGAGGCGTTTCAAGGCATCTTATTGGGTCAATCATTCCCTAGGTCCAAGGTGTTTCCCGAGAAAAACCTATATAATCCATGTCTGAGTGTGAAGTGGATTGGGGTGAACTCCTGGGCATGGGTTTCATGAAATACAATGGTTTGTATTGTCTCATTTATGGGTTCCTTTGTAGAGGGTGTGTTTCCCTTTTTATGTGATGCAACATTTTTCCAAGCCCATTCATTTCCATTAATTAATTAATTAAGTTCCAAACATTGGGTACTCCCTATGGTTAATCGATTAGCTTGGGGGAAGTACCACAAATTCACTTGAATGGAGAGGTACACAAAGTGACATGGGGGTATAATATATCTTGTAACACACTTGTGTAGATTCATCAATAAGTAGGACATATATAAATGTGAAATTATGCTTTTGCAGGTCTTATGCTTTTAAGAGATAATGGTTCATTGTTTCTCAAGACCTCTTGGGAGAGAATCTAAAAGGTTTTATGTTTGGATTATATTTTTTTCCAACTACTTTCCCCTCTGGGACTTTATCCCCTTCTTTCTATGAAATGAGGTACAATCCCTTCTTGGGTCAATACACCCGAAAATCCAAAAAGATAAGGAGATGGAAGGAAATAAGAATGGAAGGTGATAAGTATGATCAGAAATGGACGATGACTCTTCAAGGAAGCCCCTAATAGCACCCTATTCCCGAGGGTGAACAACTTACTAGGACAAAATGACACCCACCAGGGTTAAATAAGGTAAAGAGTATAATTTCCAAGAACACATTCAATAACCAAGAAAGGTCTTTTGCAACATGTTCAAATGCTTCAAATATTAGAGTGACACTTACCATGATACATAGACTCATTACCTCATGGATAAATACCCATTTCCTTCTATGACAGGGCCAGTGTGGTGGATGTTGTTGTTTTTGATGATGTGTAGAATGCATAAACGAGAAATAAGGGCCCTCTAGGGATATGATCTGTCCATATGGCTCTTGACACTCCATGTCTACTACCTGTGGGACTCAATACATAATCTCCTTAGTTACCCCTAGGTTGGGGGTAACATCTGGCTCCTACTCAAGGGCATGTTCTCACCGTAGAGCGCATGAGAACCTCAATATATTTGGTATGACTTGTGTCCTACACACTCAAGAAAACACATTAGAGTATCTAGGGTGGTACAATCATCCTTTGTCCATATATGATAAAAATAAAAGTAAAAAGTAGATGTTGAAAACAAAATATCTTTAACCTAACATATAATCATGATCATACAATATATATACAAATGAAATAAAAAAATATGAAAATGAAAATGCAACTACACTAGCATGATATGCGTGGTATATACAATGGATGCAAATTCCTACCTACCTACACTTACATGTACTTACATGTGTCATGTCACGACC